>JAQQZT010000009.1:18797243-18810703 GCA_030068275.1 Clarias platycephalus | reverse complement strand
TGCTAGCATACTAGCACACAGGGCATTTATCCTTAGCTGCTAGTATACTAGCACACAAGGCATTTATCCTTAGCTATTAGCATACTAGCACACAGTGCATTTATCCTTATGTGCTAGCATACTAGCACACAGGGCATTTATCCTTAGCTGCTAGTATACTAGCACACAAGGCATTTATCCTTAGCTATTAGCATACTAGCACACAGTGCATTTATCCTTATGTGCTAGCATACTAGCACACAGGCAATTTATCCTTAGCTGCTAGCATACTAATACACAGGGAATTTATCTGTAGCTGCTAGCATACTAGCACACAGTGCATTTATCCCTAGCTGCTAGCATACTAATATACAGGGAATTTATCTGTAGCTGCTAGCACACTAGCACACAGTGCATTTATCCTTAGCTGCTAACATACTTTTCAAAAGTAACTTCCAAAAGTTGAAAAAAAAATTTAAAGTGATATCAAGCTTTATTTTTGTTTAATTAATCAAGTAAATCGATGAAAATTGTATTATTAATGAGTCAATATAGACGTTGATGGATTTTCAGCCTAATTTTGCGGTCAGAGGGGGAAAAAATCGTGCGGAAAATTCTTGGCCTAATTTATTAGCTTTGCTGATGCTTTTTGTCTTATGTACTTCCTGCTCTCTGTTCTCTCTCTCTTTAAGTTCACACTGACATTTGCAGCCCCTGATTCTCAAACACTACCAATCCTCTTGTTTAAAGTTCCGGCTCATGACACGCTCGGCTAGTTCTTCATGATTACAAGTCGCGGAAGTCATTAACCTTAAAAAAAGCATTAGGTCAGATGGGTCACTCTTCCACCCTTTTTTTTTTTCACTCTTATTTCGGTGCATACCTCTGTCGTGGACCTGGAGGCAAAACACTACGTCTGTCCCTCTTTAACAGCAGTGACATCTAACAGCCCCTCAGCCATCATTCTGAAAGGAAATAATGACTTTAAGAGCATTTACAATGGTCTGGTTCATCACATGCATGTCAGACTGTGAAGGAGGGCTCCTTGTGAAGATTTGGATCTTGATATATGGCTTCTTGTAGTGCAGGGGCGCGCGCCTGTACTCAAGTCTTCAACCCACATAAATCATGAGGAAAGTAAAATGCACCACTTGGTCCTGCCAGGCCTGTTTAAGAGCAGCTGAAGTAAAGAGAATGTTGTACCATGGAGAATTACTATATTTGTGTTGGCCATGAAGCGGAGGGTCTGGAAATTAACATAATCAGCAACGGTTTTTCGAAAATGAGCACAGGACAAAGTGACGAGGAATGTGTTTTAAAAGCATACTTTTATAACAAATGGCAGCGTGAAGCAAAATGTAAAGCTATTAACATGATGTTTGACCCTTGCTAAGGGCTGTTTGAGATCTGGGTGGTGTTTAGAGCTGTTAATTTTTACTCCTAGAAGGCAAAGTTGATACTCTAGAGTGTGTTTAAATTTCACTTGATTAGCATTTTTTTACACGCTCTTGCCAAAGCGAGAGGGAAGGAAAAAGTCACACACCAAGCAGTGAGGTTAAGAAAGAAAACAGTGAGGCATTTCAAATCATCCTGATTACTTATGAAAGCGTGTAATAATCTAGTTTGTTGTGTTACAGAGCGCGTTCTCATCTGTCATCACTTCATATTGCGTCTGAGTCTGTATTATTGATGCTCAGACAGACCTTTGGACTTGTTAAATGTATCTCTCTGACGCTTTTGCCTTGTTGTTCTTTTTCATTACCCGCTCTGGACAGCCATTTACACAGATGGGGATGTGTTGGCCTGATGGAAGAGGTGGCATGACCTCCGAGAGGAAGGGGTCAATTTTTTCGATTTATTTCTTTTAAAAAATTTAGAATCAGTGAGCTTGTTCCTGACACCCTGGCACCAGAGTTGGGTTTCCATCCAGAGAATTTGGCTTTTGATAAGAATTTAAATCTGGCCTGTTTTTAAGCATTCTGATTCTTAGAAGCTAGAGATTTATTTTATTTTATTATATATCTATATATTTTTTTGGAGTGCGTAGTGAAGTGGCTGAATATTTGTAGACTTTATATGGATTATTCATTGTATTCATCAAGAGACATTATTAAACTTTGGTATTGATCAAAAGATGATCATGATTGCAGAAAGGTTGAGATTTTCCACTCACTCATTGTCTATACCACTTTATTCTGTATACAGGGTCGTGGGGGCTGGGCACGAGGTGGGGTACACCCGGGACAGTGTAGCAATCCATCACAGGGCAAACGCACATACACACACCCACCTGCTCATTCACACACTATGAGTAATTTGGCAATTGCCAATCAGTCTCCGGACTGTGGGAGAAAACCAGAGTACTCAGATGAAACCCATCCAGCGCGGGGAGACCATGCAAACTCCATGCACACAAACCCGACGTGGGAATTGAACCCGTACCCTGAAAATGCGAGGTGACGGTGAGAGGAGTTCTGCAACATGGAAGCCTGTAAATGTGCTTTTAAAATATATTTTTTATTGTAATTTCTTTAAAGTACACTTTAGCTGATCTTTAAAGCAACAGGTCTTATTTTAGAGTTTAGTAAGCAAGTCAGTGTTAAAATCCCTTTAACTGGTGTGGTGGTTGGGCCAGAGAGGGCTATAGTGGCTTGTCAGCACTGCCTACATTGTTTAGCACCTCAGTCATGGCCAACCACAAGCAAGCAAACTTGTGCTGACCAGCCTGCCAGCTCCTTTGGCCTGGACACAACTGAGAGTACTCTGAATAGGTTTAAATAGGAAAGAAGGAAACGGGGATTTGACAGAGCATGATGTGAAAATAACAAAAGGAGATAGCAAAATATACAGAGCGAGTTTCAAACAGCGGGCTAGGAAACTTTAATTAAACATGGTGGTGACATCATGGTTGAGTGCTCCTTTGTGGTGATGGGTACTGTTAGCAGATTTTCCATTGCGTCAGGTCTGAAGCTGCCTCGAGCCTCTGCCATACAGCCATTTTAAGCACCCTCTCGTGTAGCTGGTGGCCTGGCTGCACGGTCCGCATGCATTCCTGTACTGATTCAGTTGACTGTAATTTGCATTGGAGCAACCGAGGTGAAAGTGAAGTTAAATCTGTCTGTGGTGGAATTCTTCAAATTGGTCATAAAAGTAAAGCGGAGCCTTTGGCGAACACACCGTCCATGTACAACACAAATTTGCAGTATCACTGTTAGAGTGGTTCCTTAAAAATGCTCGAGGCAGCATGCCAAATCTTTCACCACACATTGAGGTTGTTTTTGCCAACTCAGTTTACTCCCAATGAAAGATCATATTCTGGGTTTTGACAAATATTTTAACCTTTTCACTGTTTAATATTTAAGCTTATTCAATCTGATATTTATCCGCAACATCTGTAAAGAATATGCGTCTACCACAAGCAGTAAAATCTAAGTATTTGATATTATTTTTACTTTGTTTGATAGGTAAAGTTGAAGGGCAGCTGTTTTTTAGAGAAAGCTGCATTTAGAGAATTCCTGACCATACAACTTTAAAATTGATTTCTGATCATATACAAAATATTTTTGGACGAGTTTACATTTATAAATTATTATTTTTGGAAATAATTATTATTATATGAACAATTGTTTTGTACTGTAATTTGTTGTTCTCACAGGCTCTTTTCCATCTAGTCCCATGGATAATGTACAACCTGCTTTTGGAATTGGAAAAAAATATAAAAACAAATGAAATATATTCAGTAACTAGTGCTTCTCCACCTTTAATGCCTACTAACATAAGCACCATTATTTAAGCCACTGAATTATTAAAGCTAATTCAGTTAAATACTATTGTCTGTCTCGGACATGATCCATCTCATATGGATAAAGAGACATTAAATTGTTCTAGAAATTATATGTTTTGCCCTTTGATGTCCGTTGTAATTGTTTTTCAGTTACATAGTTTCCATTCCTCTTAGAAGGAAATGTCTCGTAATTATTGTTTGTGCTAAATCTTTTCATCTCTGGCTTATTGTGTCCCAGTGGGTTCTATCTGATTTTACCATATTAGTGCACATCAGCCACTAGAAAGCACTGCATCACTCATTGGAAACAGACTGCCAGTACCTGCAGCAGGAGAAGATCAATGCTATGCCACCTTTTAAGGGTACATATCGTGCCATCCACCAGCTGTAATGCGGCATGTCGGAGCTTGTTCCTGTCCTGTTCCAGACAGATTGCAAGGAGAGCAAACAGCATGTGCACTCGTTTGTAAGGCTGTGTACTGTCCAGAGCATAAGGAATTTAATTTATGCATATATAGCAACAGGTATGCATTGTGTAAATCACTATAAGCATTGTACAATATCTGTTACAAAGAGAAATCGGACATGTTTAGGTGGAAATGGCTTGTCCCCACTCACCCTTTAGAAATATGCTTTTTATTTGTGCTTGTTCCAATCAGCAGATGGGCATCATCCAAGAGACCTGTTCCCCACGGGAGGGAAAAAAAAAAATCAAAGCAAATTATTCCTCATTTGGAACTTGACTTTGAGTTGCCCTTTCCTTAGCCTGCTTAAACTGCACACGTTTTCACTTTACCTTATATCACTGGAAAGCAAATTATGTCTTGGAAAATGGGAATACAAAATATATGTCCCTCATCTCCATGTTTACTGCTCTGTTCTTCACTTTGAGTAATATATCTCCTGTAGTCCAGGTTTCTGGATTTACCTGGACATGAACAAGGCTGTAGATTTACCACATAAGCCACTACAACATGCTGTATCACTTCTGTATTTCACAGGTTATCAGTGCCGTCTATATCAGCCAGGCACATCAGAGCTCTAAATGAGCGTGCCCAGAACAGATAGCTTGCAAATCATTTGCCACCACACCAATGAAAGATTGCTAACAACCTGTATGAACCTGCCTGTTGCACAATGTGTCACTCGTGCTTTCTTTTTCTATCTCTATCACGCTTCCTCTCTTGTTCTACGTGCTATTTCGGACAGGTTGTACTACTAAACTGTCTGCTCCACGCCCCCCTCTCTTTTCTATCTTTTACCTTTTTTTCTTTTCTTTTTTTTTTCTGATGCATTTTATCCTCTGGATTACCTCGAGGCGCTTTTTGTCAACACTCGTTTTGTCAGGACTAGTGGTTTCTGTAGCTTGTGTAGACATTCCCATTAAAGGATTTACGCTTGCGGTGTTTGAACTTCTCTGTTGTCAGTAGAGTAACGTTTTGCATTGAAAGCAAATGAACTAAATGAAATCAAAGGTTATGAATTGTCTGTGTGTGTTTCAAGCCTTAATATAACCCAAGCATACGCTAACCTAAGCAGCCTGGTGGTAAGGCAGAAGACTTCCATATATGGTTGTTCTCCTTGTCAGCCTTGCGCTTGGCCTTGTGGGTAAGGCCAACACTAGGCCACAGAGACAACCTCAGCTAGGTTTGGGAAGGACAGGGGGGCTGGGGAGAAGGCAGTGATTGGCAGAGCCGGGTCCTAATGTCTGGGTGATAAGATGGAGGTCTGGTGCTCCCGTCTAAGTGTTTATTTGAGCTTCGTCTGGCTCCTCACATGATCTGAGGTCATACCCTTCACTCACTGAAGCTGACCAGACCTGCCCTCCCTTTTTTCCTGCCTACTTTCTCCCTCTTCTTTCTCACTTCCAAAATCCATATTGTATTTTTCTTCTTATCTTCTCTTTTTCTAAACCTTTTCGCATATTTAGTTTTACTGTGTATTTATTAGATTTGCGGAAAAAGAAGAAACCAGCTATGTGATTGGTTGTAATTTTTTAGAGATGCATTTATTCATTTATAAGCCAATCAGAGATTGTGTCTGGACATTGGAAAGATTTGGAAGCTATATAGTTTTATCAGTTTCTGTATGTCACTGACTTGTCCAAAGCAAAGAATAAACATAATCTGATTTTCCTGTTCTAGACTCATGAGAGAAAAGAACATATTTTTCTTCTTCATCTTTCTCTTCCTCCAGTCACATACTCGAACGTCACCTCTGCACTAATGTGTCATCTCTCACTCCTGTGTGAGGCTCTGACCTGTGCTCACTCTCGCTGGCTTAAATTGAAACCTGCTGGATTCCGAGGCTCTGCATGGTAAACCGCAGTTAGTCTCCGTCACGTGTGAAGAGTAAAAACAGATTCCGGTTGTTTCGTGTTTGCATTGCTAAACCTTCAATACCATCACCCCCCTCATCTTGCTTTCTTTTGTTGGTTTAGGATAGGTCGGACAACTCGGATTTGCAAATGAATAGCGCGGTGATATTTCACACCAGTGCACTAAGGGCGATTTGGCAAGTTCCTGCGAGTAATTGTTTTTCGTAGGATATCTATTTTACTGTCATGTTGTTTGTAGTTGTCAGAGTACTCCAATGATAAATATGACATTAGTGTGTCTTGTTGTGGAAAAAAAAAATCCCACTGCAGATCAGCCAAAAACAACAAAACCTTTCCTGATGCTCCGCATTCACCCTGCAGCTATCAAGCTGGAGCTGCTTAGAACAGTATGTTTGTTTCATGGGCTGAAAAAAAAAAAAAAACTGCAGTTACTTAATCCAGATGTGGCAAATCACGCTCTCTGGAATTCTGTGCGTAGTGAAAGATCAGACCTTCAAAAGCAGGGTCGTTGGCCTGTAACTGCTAAGTCTGCATTACTGGCATGTGAAGGACAGAGATGCAGATGTGCACATTAAGACACACATGTCGTAAATTTTTCAAGAGCATTGTGTGAGAGCATTATCAATTCTGTTGCAGGTTGGGATGTATGTGGTAGTTCAGGCCCAGTGTTATTGTCTTGGCAGTGTGCTGTAGCCAGGGCTCTTTAGACAGTCTGTTTTAGTCTGGGCAGTGTGTTATAGTTTGGGATGCATTTTGTAGTTTAGACAGAATGGGGTTGTCTGGTTGGGGGAAATATGTTGTAGCTTGGGCATAGCATTATAGTTTGACTTGTGTCTTGTTGTCTGTGTGTTGCAGTCTAGGAAGCGTGTAGTTTGGGCCATTTGTTATCTTTTGGACTCTCTGCGACAATTCGACTGAATTATTTAATTTTCAAAATGCAAGTATTGATTTTATCACTCATCTCACTCGTCGTTTTTAACACTTTATCCTGTATTCAGGGTCGCGGGGGGCCTGGAGCCTATCCCAGGGCACGGTACACCCTGGGCGGGGTGTCAATCCATTGCAGGTCACACATACACACACTTACACATTCATTCACACACTACAGGCAATTTGGGAACACCAATTAGCCTATTCTGCATGTCTTTGGACTGTGGGAGGGAACCGGAATACCTGGAGGAAACCCACCAACAACGGGGAAAACTTGCGGGAACCCTGGAGATGCAAGGCGACAGCGCTAACCACTTCACGCCCATGCCGCCGCATTGATTCTAACCTTTGCTTTTATTCCTAGGGTACTTCCTGGAATTTGTTGAGCCTCCAAACAACATGACAATCATGCAAGGTCAGACAGCTACGCTACACTGCAAAGTGGCAGGTAACCCAAGGCCCACCATCAAATGGCTGAAGAACGACGCGCCAGTGGTGCAGGAGCAGGGCCGCATCTCAATCCGCAAAACAGAGTCTGGTTCAAAGCTCCGTATCCAGGATCTGGACACTACTGACACTGGATACTATCAATGCGTAGCCTCCAACTCCCTGAAGGTGATCGCAGCCACTGGTGTTCTGTATGTACGCCTAGGTAAGAGCTCAAGTTATTTTTAATACTAAATATAGTGTTGTTTTTCCTTGCCGTTGAAGGTAGGTATCTAATTTAATGGATCCATAAACTGTATTGGAGAACATTGCAATGAATGATGATACTGTCAACAGCATGCCTGTGGTTAGTTTTCCATAAACAAAGCCCTCTCTGATTTTGCTTTGCATGTATAATGTCCTTTTACTTCATCACATTTCTGAGTAGCCCATTAACCATCATAATAACCATATTCTCCCCAACTGAACGTCAGCGTCATAGGGGCAGTGTTTTCCTTGCCGTCTGCTTAATTTAGGTTATTATATGAAAAGCCTGGTTCGTAGCTTGAACTAAAGCGGCTCTGTTAAGAACCATATGCATGAACTGAGTGCTGGGTATCGGAGCAAGCGAGTTTATAGCACGACACCGGTATAAGTTTCAGTGTCACACTACTGGGACTCCACTTAAACAACTCTACAACGTTTTGGCTTTTAACAGGGAAACAAATCCATTGTGTTTGCATATCGTCCTCTCCACTAGAAGCGAATGCTGTTTTTTTTTTGTTTTTTTTCCCTCCGCCATGTTCCTGGCAGCTTTAACAGTACTTTTGAGTGTTGCTCTGCGCCCACTCTTCATGCAAAATCATCTTAGTGTAAGAATTGTTTTTAGTATTTTTCTCTCCACTAGAATGCAAGATCAGGTCTCTTGAAAACATTAAGTGGTTTTCAGAGCAGGAACATGAGGGAAGGGAGGAAGCAGATGAAAGATCTGGTGCACACATGAGTGATGGTCAGGATCAGGGTTGCGGGACTATGTGTTCATGATGAAAGCCATGGGTTTTAACTGGCAAGTTTAGATACTGTAGGTGACCTTACATGCCACTTTGATATGTGCTTTGGTTTTTAGTGACAGTTGTGGAATTTGGTAAAAGAGCTTTTTTTTTTTTTTTTTTTTTTTTAAGATCAGGCCCAAAAAAAACACTCTTAACATTTCGTTCAGTTGCCTTTACATTTGATTACAGCTTACAATTTAGTGGACAGTCCCAGAACCACTCTTTCACAATTTAAGTCCTGGAATGTGTTTGTGTCTTGGGGAAGAAAAACTGAATAGATTTGATAACCTGGACTTTCAGTACCTTCAGGTCATCAGCTGACTTCATTTTATTGCCATATAACGTTGCTGAGCCTAGACCTCTGTAACTCACTCATCAGACCACGTGACCTTTTTCCTTTCAAGCCTTTTAAGTTAAGTTCAGCCTTTATTTTTCACGTATACATTACTGCACAGAGAAATTCTTTCTTCACATAGTTGGGTTAAGGGTTTTGCTCAAGGGCACAACACCATGGCAACCTGCTGGAGCTGGGACTCGAACTGCCGACCTTCCGATCAGTAACTCTGAGACCCTCTGAGCCTTACCTACGTACTTACTTTCTTACTTTTATGATCCCAAAGAAAATTCGAGAACCCAAACAAACTCACTCAGGCGTCTCTGTTACAATAAGCTTTCTTATAGCTACACAGCTATTTAGTGATAATCCTTATCACATTGTGTTGTATGGAAATACATTACTTTCACTATTAAACAAAGTTGCGGTTTTAACGGTTGATTTAATTTTTTTTATCATGCGTCTTCACCAAGTGTTTTAAGTGACCACGATTCACAGTTTTTGTCTGACCACATTGTCTGAGCAACTGCTGATTATTACTTGAGTAATAATATACGATTCTGCTTTCGTCACTGATGCACAATCATTTGAAACATAAACGTTCTTTAAATTGGACTTGTTACTGACAACTTGTAGTCAACTGTCTGACCATGATAGCACTACATCAGTCACTACATCATGCGTTTTCAGACTGATGATCTCGACTCGAATGCAGTTTGTGCCATTTTTGTCTATGACGGCCAAAATTGTCCCAGAAACCATACAAACCTGGCTTTACTCACTTTACAGCTTAAATTAATCCTCTCTTCTTTGTTTTGTTTTTTCAGGCCAGTCTCCAACCAGGGGTCCAGATGATGCGTAAGTCTTCTCTGTGTGTGTGTGTGTGTGTGTGTGTGTGTGTGTGTGTGTGTGTGTGTGTGCATTTGTTTGTCTCCTTTAATTCATGTCTGGTTTGTTTACCTGACATTTGACATCACTCTTTTAGAACAATTCCCTGCAGACTTCATCATATTCTCTTCCATTTGAGTAGAGACAGTCCTGCAGTGAATTAGTCATAAAACAGAGCTCGCTCGTTACCAGAGTGATAAAGTAAGGCATTTGCTTTGCTGGGGTCAGTGCATGATAAAAAAACTGATTCATCACTTCCAGGCAGCGACAGCTAGTCATGTGGGTGTGAATCCTGTCCGACAACTTGTCTGGAATCTTCGGACGAGCAGTGCTTTCAACATGTCTTATAACTTTAAGTGCATTCAGTATAAGTAGAATAGATGAAGAGGAACTCTATGCAGACCTTTATAACTGAGCAGAAGCGATGACATCACTATTGTTTTTTTATGTAATTCTTTTTTCTTATTTGTGCTAAGATAAATGACCCAGAGGAACTGAGTGTACCCAACTCCTCATACTTCTTTTACCCTACCATCATGGGGATGGAACTGAAACAGATCACTTTTTATGAACTGGTGTAAACTTATTGTTTACACTAATAACACAAGTGGAAAGTTTACTATGCATGAAGAACATATTGTGTATTATCCTGTAATAAGCCTTTTGAGTCCATACCCAGAACACAGTTATTGTTAAAGAACTGTTGGTCTTGAAATCGTGTCCAGACACACTCAGGGTCCATTTGTCATAGCTAGAGAGTGTATCGGTTTTCATTTGTTTACAACGATTATCACAGTTTACATACAGTTATTATATTTGTTTTGAATTAATATATACTAATAGCTGAATTCATTAGGCTGATTGACCGGACACTTGGATTGAGTGGGTTTAATGTAGTGATACAGAAACAAATTAAAAGAAACCAGCAATCAAACAGTCAGCGTAGTGTGTTCGGTTGGAATGTTCAGTGTACCTACCCACCCAAAAAAATAAATAATTTTAAAAAGCCTCTTCTTTACAGTGGAAACTGCGCCTAAGGTGTTTAATGCCAGTTGAAATAATTTGGACGGTAATGTGGGAGTTTCTAAAACGCATAACAGATATGATAACAGTCATATCTGTTATATATCTTCATATAATACGAACAAATTGCTTTTAGTTAGTTATTTAAAAATTCCTTTCCCCCAACTTTTAAAAAAACAAAACAAAAAAAACCCACAAAATGTTGGCGATGGTGGTCAGTTTGCTAGAGTTTTCATGCGCCCGAAACCCTGACGTCACTGGTTCTTTTTGGTGCTGTAAGCGAATTGTTTCTCGATTATGCCCCTGCACCAGTCTGTGCCGGTGGAAAAGGTCTGACTGTTCCCGATTTCTCGCCTCATCTTCCTCCTCTATTATTCCGTACTCTGTCTCTCCTTGTCCTCTGCCAGCTTTGCCGCAGCACTGCAGTTCTTGTTTGATTTGGCCCTAAAACACTCTGAGAGTGAGACTAAAACGTGTTAGCCCTGGAGCGCTCTCCATGGATGCTGTGTGTGTACAAGGACTGTGGCTGGAGTCAGCGCTGCATAAGCAACAAAGAGCCTTTCTCATTCAGAGCAAGATTTGGCGAAATTTCCTTGAGAACCAGGGAGCTGGTGGTCACCATGGCCCGAGGAAAGAAAGCACAGGGTGAGGGCCAAATTGATCCTTCTCCAACTTTTAAATAAAGGGTATAATGTCTGAAGGGACATTCGGTGAAAACTTTGCTGGCATTCACAGTTGTATAAAAAAAATAAAACAAAGAACAAAGTTTGGTTTAAGGGGCGTTTTTTAATAACTAATTTGACTCAAACGTGAATAGAAATAAAAGTGCTGCATTTCTTTTTGTAAATAATCTTTTGCCTTGGAAAGTGCATGGTAATACTGTATACTTTTTCTTGATGTGCAGACCTTAAAAGATTCTTCCATTTTACAGGTAAAAGATGCAAAATGTGTTTGATCTTATCTTACTATCCCGATAGATAGATAGATAGATAGATAGATAGATAGATAGATAGATAGATAGATAGAAAATGTACTACCTCTGTACAAGGTTTGCTGATGGTATGCCATGTTTGTGAGGGGCTCAGTTGGGTTTTTGAGCGTGCTATGGGCACACAGTTGAGCCTTTCCTTGTTCTGACTTGCTGATGAGTGTCAGGACTCAATGAGGTTCCTCGGGATATAGATAAATGTTTCGAAGAAGAGAAAGATATGCTCTGATAAAGATCTCCTGTAATAGGAAATGGCTTAACGGCACAAACCACATTAGGGGGAAAAGTCTCTATGTGCCTGTGTGTGTGTGTATGAGAGAAAGAGAGAACGAGAGAGAGTGCAAGAGAGAGAGAGATGGAGATAAGTGTTATTTCCATGATGCTAGAGAACGTCCAGTGCTTACTCTCAAGTCACACAGACTGATTAGGACCATGTTGTAAATTCCACTGTGCAGGAATGCTTTTGTCTGTCTTGTTGCTCCAACTCCAACTATTGCCTTTCCTTGGAATCATTGCTGCCCCACAGAGAGCCTGTGTCTTTAACAGCCTTGTATGTCTGTTTGCTGATTCCAGAGATACGTTACTTATAAAGCAATAGCTTACACCTCCAATTTGCAGTACAAATCTAAGTGAAAGTGTCTCTATATTTGGAGCCATATAAAGATTATATCATATATTAGATTATGAAAATCTTTTCATTATTATTCTAAAGAGTAAATACATATTATGGCAATGCATAAGAAAAAGATATTGCAGAAAAGAATATTGTATCATAATTTATGTCGATAGCCATATCATGTCACATACCCGTTCTAGGTAGATAATGTTGTAGTCAGAAATGTGAAGCTTTTTGGACAGAACTTATTTTGGGGGTAATTATTGCCATCTTGTGGTGTAACAGATGTTATACAGTGATTTGGTACGATGCTCTGATTGTGCAGGAGGCCCCGGAGCACCACCATGTCCTGAATCCTCCATTAAGTCCAGTGTTTTGTCACTTTGTGTTCTTTAGAGAGACTCCCAGTCATCATTGGGTATGTTTAGGAGGGATTTAAAGGTTCTCTTCCAATTAAGCGTTTCCTCCAATCAGAGCTCCAGCTCTGAGGCGTTCTAAACAGTATTCCCAGCTCACCCCGGGCTCTGTTTACAGAATAATCTCTTTCCTGGGCACAGGTCTTGTTTGTTTGCTTGTATCCTTGCAATTGCTCTCAGAGTTTCTGGATAGAGATTCTGTTTAAACTGCCCAGTTGGGTGCCCAGTCTAGCAAGGATCTCTCTCAGTGTATAGTGATGTTTGAGTAAGCTTAACGACACATGGTTGTACTCAGATATTGCAGATCAGGCATCAGTTGGCATCAGTGTTACCATCTGGTCTCTGTCAGTCAGAGCCTGACTAGGCTGTTTGCCCACTGGGATCAGTCACAGCCTGGTTCTTTCTTATTTTGTAATCTATTTTCGTGCATATTTTTTGATCTGTGTTTGTTGCTGTCATTAATTTTTCAGAGAAAATACAAAAACATGGAAACAGATTTTTATTTAACCCTTAATGAAGTGAAGAAGAAGACATGTTTGGTAACTTCACAAAAACACATTTGTAGAAAATAAGCATTATCGTATTTTTTTATATATAAATAAATGTGCCTTCTGTGGACTCGAACCTCCAGGGTCTGGGTTCGATTCCCGCCTCGGGGTCTGTGTACATAGAGTTTGCATGGTCTC
>JAQQZT010000009.1:18766188-18797143 GCA_030068275.1 Clarias platycephalus | reverse complement strand
ACACATGTGTGTGTGTTAGTGGTCAGCCCAAAAAAAAATTATACACACCTCAGGATATAAATTATTATATATATATAAATACTATTTTTAAATACTAAATTCATTGAGGTATGTTATATATTGATATATATGATAATAACTGTATAATATTATTCATATTATATTAATCTAATATACATCATACTATTTTTCTTTTCCTGAAGTGCATGTATTTTTTTGTCTATACACACTTTTTGGAAAAAAAAAGTACTGCTCTAAATGGGTGACAAACATATCTGTTAATGTCACTCACCTTGCAACATACAAATGACAACAAGGAAAAAAATTACAACAGTCATAAAAGTAAAAAAGAAATTGGATTTTTATTACTGCCCTATAAAGGGTTAACATTTATTTTCTTGGCATACACTTAAATCGAATCAATTTTTTAATTTTTTTTTTTTACTATAAATAGAAATAAATTTGGCGTGAAGAATTAAGGTATTCTTAGATTGCAGCACGTGGAATGTCTTACAGATCTTTCAGCCTCTTGCTCTTTAAAATCCAATCATTTAGCGATTTTATTAATACAGCAAGCACCAACATTCCTTCTGATAAAACGCAACAGAGACGTTCTTTTTTCCAACAACCTATTTGATTAATTTGGTTAAACAATTCTCAGACACAACAAGGATCTTTGAGCAGACGATGTGCTTTTGTTGCCGAGATGGCTAGGATTCTGTCAGCTTTCTGAATGAGGACATTGTGCCTGATTTGCAGTAGTGGGAGGGACCTGATGAGTGTCGGACCTCAGCAGGTAGGAGGGTTGCAGCGTGCTTGTGTTCCTCACACAACACCTCCTCTGTTTTTCTACCTTCCTTCAAGACCAGACCTCAAGAGTGAAGTCTGGTTCTTCACATCGGGTTCCTGCCAAAGACGTGACATGGTTCAGGGCTCCGTGTCAAATCTTTCCTCGTGTCCTCTGGCATAATCCTGAATAGTCAGTTTTGCTACTTAAAAGGAGCCTCCCGGGACTTGTTAGCTATATTCTGTGTCCTCATAGGATCTTTATGTTATGAAAAATGCCTGCAATCAGCATTTGATATGATCATAAACATGATCTAAATGTGTTCTGCTGTTTTGTGAAGTCACAAAGCGCCTTTGTCCTTTGAAGCAGAACAACCCGGAATCGCTTTGCGTAAATATAGGGTCTGGAAGAATTATATTACTTTCAGTGAGGAGAGTAATTGGTAGAGATTTAATTTAATTTAGGATCAAATGGGTAACTCACTAGATGAGCTTTGAGACATGAGATTACGTGTAACGACCACATGAAAGCCCATTTTTTTGCAAAAAGAGGCTTCGAATTTTGTGCTGAATAAACAACTGCAGTTAAACCCATGATTTTCCTGCAAACAGAGACGCAAACAGAACGGCATACATAAGACAGTGTTAAAAATCAGTAGCTGTTCATGTTGAAACTTAAATGTCTAACTTTAAACATAAAATAATAATTATTTAAATAAAATACTTCATTAATTAGGATGTGCATTTTGAAGATGGATAAAGAAAACGAAAAAAAAAAAACCCATGACGTCAAAGTTTGCAAGAAGAAAAAAACTAAGTAACTAATCCTAGGGCTTTAAACACAGCTAGTGAATTCATGAACTTTGGTGCTCAGACACGACTCCAGTTCTTCGGTCCGTTTTCTGTTTACGCAGGTTTGTTCTTACCCGGTATCATATTTTTTTTAAGCGAAAGAAATAGGAAGTAAATCTAAATCTTGTTAAGCTGAAGCCGTCAGACATTTTTGGAAAGGCGAAATTCCTTCCAGTCACTTTAGACTGCAGTAAAATTGTAACCATATGTGATATTGATGTGAGCAGGACCAGGCCTTTTTGGACATTAACAGCTCCTTTGGCATTACAGCATGCTGAGACTTGAGCAAAACGCAATGTGAATTGTGCAAGGCAAGTTTGTGGGAAAAAAATCACACAAGCACAATATCAATTTACACATTTGGCTTTGAAATAGGATAAGAGAGGATGTGGCAGTTTAAAAAAATGTTTTTTTGCTTTCTTTGATGCGCACTTCTCTCGACGTTTATGCAAAGTCTAATAAGTCCAGTGTGTGTCGGGGATCAGTTGTTTCCGAGCTTGAGAAAAGAGGATGGAACCAGTTGCAAGATTAAAAATTGAAAGTTCGTTGTAGGGCAGCACTGTCGCCTTGCACCTCCAGGGTCCGGGTTCGATTCACACCATGCCTTGGATTTGTGTGCATGGTGTTTGCATGTTGCTTGGTGGGTTTCCTCTGGTTTCGTCTCAGAATCCAAAAACATTAAGGCTAATTGGTGTTTCCAATAAGTAAGTGTGAGTATGTGTGTGCCTTGGCACCCTATCCAAGGTGTACCCTATCTCGTGCCCTAAGTCTCCTGGGATAGTCTCCAGGCCGCCCCCGCGAACCTGTATAAAGGATAAAGCGGTACAGACGATGAGTAAGAGTAAGTGAAGTTCATTGTGTCTACAATATTTGTTCCAATACTTTATCTTTAACTCTCTTTCATATTAACTCTCTCTTTAACTCTCTTTCAACGGGTGGTTCGGGAATTCATGACGGGGGAAACCTGACGGAGCTGATGTGTTTATTCTACATTATACTAAAATGAAATTCATGGTGTGACGCTGTTAAGTGAGTCCTTGTCAAGACTGGAGTGTTATAACAGACAGTTTGTATATGTTTCTGTAAATTCTACCCAATTTCAGCTGCTATTCATGTCCGTCAGTGCAGATCGATTTCATCCATGTATAATGACAAAAACAGCTAACCCAAAAGTCAGTTCAGTGACCAACTGACGTGAGTTGGACTGAATAGCTCCAATCAAAACCCACAAACATGCATACATCAGTCGGGGGAAAAAAAGCCAATGAGCGCGGCAGGGGAACCACGGTCATTACATGTAAAGACACTGAAGACATTACTACTGTACATGTCCTACATCTCTCAGGAGTTTGGTCACAATGATTGGAGTCTTCTTATACGTTCTGGGTGATGTCTAAGAAACGATCACGAGCGTATCAGAATCACGAACATTTCTGGTTCTCCTGCAGCGAGTGATGCAACAAACCTTTTACAGCAAATCAGTTAAATGCATTCCAAGCATCCCGTAGTAATCTAATTTATTCAAACAGCTCTTATACAGCTTGTGTCGGTTCACATTCCAAACAATGCCGAGTCGATTAAGCACGGAATAAAACACAAAGGGGGAGCGATGAGGGAAAATAAGCCATGACTGAGCGATACACGTGGTGACGTTGCCACCTTAGAGTTGTCCCATAGCTGGATGTCCCTGACTGTTTTATTCTGGTTATTTCACAGCAATTTGCCTTTTTTTTTTGTAAATATGTTGCACTTTTTAAACGTTTATAGTTATATGTTCTAAAATGCAATTTAGTTCCTTATAGAAAAGAAAAGGAGTTTGTTGCTGATAACCTGACTCTTAGAGTCTGCACAATCCTCTGTATGGTTTATGCAGCATCTACTTTACTAACAGAGGTTCTGCATGTCAACAGGCAAGGTAGGCGACTGCTTGTGGCCCCCGGCCAGTAGGTGGCCCCCAAGGGCTGACAAGCTTACTTATTATTTATAAGATAATGGTGATGAATGCTGGTTGAAGAGGCCCACTGCAAGTTTTTGCCTGGGGCTCCAACAGACTCTCGAATTACCGCTGCTTACAAATCCTTTGTGTAGTGACTATATGTGACTATAGAAATAACACCACATCAGAATAACGCTTTAAAATAAATCAGTGTTATAATAATAATAATAATAATAATAATAATAATGCATTTTATTCATATAGGCACATTTCTGGTCACCCAAGACTGCCCTCCAATTCAAACAAAAGTTAACATTGATAACAAAGATAACATTAAGTAGTAAGTGATATTAAACAATATTAAATGAAACGTGTCATCATGTAAAACATCTCAAATCAAATGGGAATTTAAATAGAGATTTAAGCCTTACTCATGTAGGATAAGTGATTCTGTATGAATGGGTCTTAAGTTTCATTCCAGAGACGAGGAGCAGTACGGCTAAAGGCTCTATAGAGCCCGTGTTGGTCAGGCGGACGGGCATTGAGGTGTAACAAGGAGCTTTGATGAAGAGTCAAGGGGGGGGTGTAGAACTGTACAAGCTCTGAGAAACACTGAGTGAAATTACCAAGTGCTTTAAATGCGAGGAAGAGAATTTCACTCCATATGGTGTCTTAAAAGGTCTTGATTTTTTTCTTCTTCTCACTAATCAGGTTCATGTATTCAACAGTGCTGTTGTATGAAGCTTTTGAGCATGCACGTCATGTTGTTGCGAAAGTGCACACGTGCGGGCACGTGCTCCTGCCCCGTGTGGAAAAACCTTTTGTGTTTTCCACTGCAAGCCTTTCGCTCTACTGACTTTGTCATTAGAGTACTGGGTGTGCCAGTTGTTTCACATAACAGAAGTGTGTTGTATTCCAAGACCGAGCCTCTGCAGTGAGTCATTGGGGTGCATCAATGAAACCTTTTCATCCTTATTGGGGAAACATGGGATGCAGGAGTTCATGAGCATGAAGTAAAATTTCATGGAAAATGTATACTAATCACTAAATGTATGGTGTTTGTAGACATTTTCCACATTCGAACTAATGACAAAGAAATCTGTAGTTTAGTACGTTTGAGAACTAGGATTTGTTCCTAATGTTGGGATTAAAAAAAAAAAAAAAAAGTCAGCGAGTCCACGGATCTCTTGCTGAGGTTGAAATCCGCAGCTTTGGATGTAGTAGTTCATGTTCCGCTCTGCAGGGATACTCGTGCTTAAATACGCTGATGCTGATAATCAACTCTTGCATGTCTGTTTTTTGCTGCTGGCAAATATGATACTGATGTTTTGGGTTTATTACGATTAAGCATAGCTGTGGTCAGTTCTGGGATTCGGTGTGGAGCCCAAAAGTGAGGCTGCTCATCTGGAACATATTACGATTACTGCGTCATGCTGCCAAGAAATATGAGTCTTTTAATACTGATCTGATATAAAAAATTTGATTCAAAACTTTTTTTTTTTTTTTTTTACATATATTATGATTATCATCATTATTCATGTTTTTGGTCTTCTGTAATACCCCAATCTGATTAAAGGACCTGTGTAACCATGTACTGTATAAGAGAGAAAAAACGTTAACTTAAGATATTTCGAAGAATACCACGTATTGGTTTACTAAGCGTCTCTTGTTTTACAGGACTCACGAGAAGGGTTTCTGCCAGCCGTACCGAGGCATCGCATGCGCACGATTTATTGGGAACAGGAGCATCTACGTAGAGTCTCTGCAGATGCAAGGGGAAAGTGAGAACCGTATCACGGGTAAGCGCATCACGGGTCATTTTTTAGTGCTGACCATTTAATTTCCACAACGTCTCTTACATTCACCAGCTGGAAGTTGTTGCTTTCTCCTTATCTCACATCACGTTCAAAGCGCTTCTCAATTTAGGTCCTTTTTGGTGACTCATAGAAACATTGTCAGTTCTCAGCGAGTCATTTTGTCTGATTTAGATAAACATTCCAGTTGTTTCTTCCCCCAGGAATTGCTGCCATACTAGCCTTGCACTTTACACCGTCTGTTGGTCTTATATGCAGCATGTGCAACCTCTCATGCAGAGACATATGGAATGTATTAGATGTAGGGGTTTTATATACGTTATTATTTAAAAGTATGCCTAGTGAAGAAAAAAAAATGCTGAGAATGATCACGTGTAGTAACTTCTGAGCATTTCTGAACATCCATGTTGAACAGATTAAAATACATTTTTGTCCAGTTTAGGCATCCGGTGCCAGGTTTGTTAAAAACTGTTTTTGTAAAGAAAACGTAAGGACAATAAATTAACACTATTAATTCTACAATCAAGTATCGGTATTAAATGATTCATCTGAAATAAGAGACAATTTTCCTCTTCTAAGATTCCTTAGCCAAGTATGATTTGGTTTCTTCTTTCACTCAGGAAATGTCTCTCATGTAATGTAATTACTTATATTTACATGTAATCTCACTAAACTGAAGATACTGTGGTTTTAAAGGATGAAACTCTTTTCCTATGTTTCTGTACTCATATAACTGATGTGAAGAAAGATGATTTTGTTTCTATAAATGTTCGAGGGGGTCCACAAGACATCATGAATCTACTATCATTAATTATAAGCCGAAACTGATTAACAAATTCATTTGCCCCATATTTATGGGCAAAAATGGCTTAAAGCCAGTTAACCCTATTTTTAGTGTGCACATTTAAAAATCATAACTTACATTACTGTGCAAAGGTCTTTAGCCACCTCTCACTTCTTCATATTAAATAAATCTAAATTATGAATATTAAATTAAAGAAATGGAAACAAGCTGCAAAGTGCAAAATAGTTTATGCAACAACCTCAGCAGCAGCCTCATTTCCCCTCTCGTCTGTTCCAACCACTCATCAGTATATTATTCACCCGCCTAATTATCTGTAATCATCTGCACCTGTTTCTCACCGGTTCATGCCTTACGTTAGATGTTTTTTAATGCTTGAAAGATTCAGAGGTCACTGTGTGGCTTAACAAACAAAAAACATTCCTCTGAATCTGCTCAGGTACAGGGACTGGACTGAAAATATGAACCAAAAACTAGCCAAAAAGTCATTTAGGTGGCCTGGAGAACTATTCCTCAAGACTCCATTACAAAATGGGGAAAATATTTCACAGTACTGTATGTTGTTGTGGGTCTTTTGGCTGCTCCCAGCAAGGGGTCGCCACCGTGGACCAACGATCCGCACACAAGCTTGGCACAGGTTTTACCTGATTGCTCTTTCTGATGCAACTCTCCCATTTTTATACGGGTTTGGTACCAGCACTGCATCCAGTGGCTGGGGATTGTGCATTGACAGTACTGTATACTCACTCATCTTCTATACCGCTTTATCCTCTATTCAGGATCGCGTGGATTAGGGTTAGGCTTAGGGCACGAGTCAGGGTACACCCTGGACAGGGTGCCAATCCATCGACACACTCATACACACACTCATTCACACACTACGGGCAATTTGGGAATGCCATATCTTTGGACTGTGGGAGGAAACCGGAGTTCTCGGAGGAAACCCACCAAACACGGGGAGAACATGCAAACTCCATGCACACACAGACGAGAATCGAGCCAGGCCGGGAATCGAACCCGGACCCTGGAGGTGCAAGGCGACAGTGCTAACCACTACACCACCGTGCCGCCCAGGACTGTAAATGAACAGAAAATATGGCACATTTGTGATATGGGTTATCACAAGTTTTATGAGCGTGTAAAAACATATGCATGTCAACTAAAGCACTTAAACTGTGATGGTGGTGTAAAATGACTGGTTAGTAGAAACTCTTATAGACCTCTCGAGTCTTTGTTTGTCGAGTATTGTTTGTGACTTTAAATATGCAGTTACATGTGCACCTGAGTCTTTTCCTCACCTCTTTTCTCTTTTCTTTCCCTCACCCCTAGCTGCATTAACCATGATTGGCACCTCCACCCAGCTCTCAGATCAGTGTTCGCAGTTTGCCATCCCCTCATTTTGCCACTATGTCTTCCCCCTGTGCGAGGAAGGCACGAGGGGCCCTCAGCAGCGGCAGCTCTGCAGGGACGAGTGCGAGGCACTTGAGAATGACCTGTGCCGTGCCGAGTACACCATCGCACGCTCCAATCCACTAATCCTTATGCAGCTGGAGCTGCCCAACTGCCATCTGCTTCCTCACCCAGGCTCGCCAGATGCTGCCAGCTGCATGCGCATTGGAGTGCCCAACAACCGTCTGGAGACATGTAGGTGGACATGCCATAATTTATGGCCGCTGTCTTTGTTCGGTGTTTGGTGTTGACAGTAAACTCTTTGTTGTGCATACCATAATTAAATGCCTTTGCATTGAAGCAAAGATTTCTATACCAGTCCGAACTTGGAGATGGTTTGCATTTTTGTTCCGTTTCACATTTCACATTACCCAAGACATGTGTAACTCAGATTACCTGGATTACTTGGGTTGGATGTAGAAGCAGAAGAAATATGTGGACTGTCTAGAAATTTTCAGTAGTACTATATTAAGAATACCTCATATTGTTTAAATCACATTGTTTAGGGTTTGGTGAGCTGTTATAAGCAAGAAAAATGCCTAATCATGAGTATGATAATTAATGTTATGGAAGCATGAATCAAGAGGGCCCTCTAGTGGTCTTACATGTGAAAGGCCCTTTTTTTTTTTTTTTTTACTTGTTTGTTTTGCATCATCTAATTGGATGATGTTTCTTTCTTTGTACATTTCTGCTTTCTAATTTTAAATCCTTGTGAAAGATTCTCCCCCAGATCACAGCTGCTACAATGCAAGTGGTGTCAATTACCGAGGAATTGTCAGTAAAACAAGGTCTGGCCACCAGTGTCAGCCCTGGAATACTCAGTACCCCCACAACCATCACATGACACCTATTGAGTACCCAGAGCTCCGAGGTGGGCACAATTTCTGCAGGAACCCGGGAGGACAAATGGAGGGTCCATGGTGTTTCACTCTCGATCCCCATGTGAGGGCTGATCTCTGTGATGTTCGCCCATGTAGTAAGTAGAACTTTCCCTCATGATTAATAGACAGAAAAACTGTAATGCGTCTACATGGTAAAGACTTCTGTTCAACTAGATATCCAGCTATATTAATTGTTTCCAAATTCAGTGCCCCCTGGAAACATGAAGACGGAGGTATTGTACATCCTCATCCCCAGTATTGCCATCCCACTAGTCATCGCCTGCTTGTTCTTCCTGGTGTGCATGTGCCGTAACAAACAGAAGGAGTCGATCGACACTCCCCCTCGTCGGCAACTTGCTGCCTCTCCCAGTCAGGACATGGAGATGCCACTCCTTAACCAGCACAAGCATCAGGTATTACTTTCAGCAGTTCGACTAGGTGTGATTTTGTTATTCTAAAACCAAGCCTAATAGATAATCAGTCATATTCTGTAATGACCGTGGGAAGCAACACATTCTCATGCAAAAGTATTTTCCAACTTTAACACCATTTAGGACTACACTATGTCATTGTGTTGGTAACATAAAGATCTTTACTTACATTTCATTTTATTATACCAAAGTTACATCCTTCAATAATATGTAAATCCATATGTTTTTTTTTTCTCTGTTAGGGAAAACTCAGAGAAGTTAACCTATCGACTGTACGCTTTATGGAGGAACTTGGTGAAGACCGCTTTGGGAAAGTCTACAAAGGTCACCTCTACGGCACAGCACCAGGAGAACAGACCCAGGTGGTGGCCATCAAGACTGTCAAAGACAAAGATGAGGGAACACTGCAAGAAGAGTTCCGTCATGAGGCTACCCTCCGTTCCCGTCTCCAGCACCCAAACATCGTGTGCCTTCTGGGCGTGGTGATCAAAGAACAGCCCATGAGTATGATTTTCAGCTACTCGGGTCACGGTGACCTCCATGAGTTCCTGGTTATGCGCTCACCCCACTCTGACGTTGGCAGCTCTGATGATGACAAAACAGTCAAGTCGGCTCTTGAACAGGCGGACTTTCTGCACATTGTCACTCAGGTGGCAGCAGGGATGGAGTATCTGTCCAGTCACCATGTCGTCCACAAAGATCTGGCTGCCCGAAACATTCTGGTCTGTGACAAACTCAACGTAAAGATTCTTGATCTTGGGCTGTTCCGTGAGGTCTACTCTGCTGACTACTACAAGCTGATGGGCAACAGTCCCTTCCCTATCCGCTGGATGTCGCCAGAGGCCATAATGTATGGCAAATTCTCCACTGATTCTGACATCTGGTCTTATGGCGTGGTGTTGTGGGAGATCTTCAGCTATGGCTTGCAGCCCTACTGTGGCTACTCCAACCAAGATGTCATTGAAATGGTGCGTAACAAACAAGTCCTGTCCTGCCCTGATGACTGCCCATCCTGGATCTACACGCTCATGCTGGAATGCTGGAATGAATTCCCAGCACGCCGGCCACGCTTCAAGGACATTCATGCACGCTTGCGCACATGGGAAAGCTTGTCCAACTACAATAGCTCAGCGCAAACATCTGGGGCGAGCAACACCACCCAAACCAGCTCTCTGAGCACAAGCCCTGTCAGCAATATCAGTGCTGCTCGCTACGTCACTCCCAAGAAGACCTCCCCTTTCCCACAGCCGCAGTTTATGCCTATGAAGGGCCAGATGAGGCCTATGGTACCACCCCAACTTTACATCCCAGTAAACGGTTACCAGCCTGTGCCTGCCTACCCATACCTCCAGAACTTCTACCCCATGCAGATCCCTATGCAGATGCCCTCACAACAGATGCATCCACAGATGGTACCTAAGGCAGGCTCGCACCACAGCGGCAGCGGTTCCACCAGCACAGGTTACGTCACCACAGCACCATCCAATGCATCCGGCACAGAGAAGACCGGCCTGCTGAGTGAGGATGCTAAGGCAGCTGAGGACAACATGGCTGATGGAGCTTCGCAGAATGGCCTGCATAATGATGACACATCCGTCCCCGAGACAGAGCTTCTTGGCGACAACGACAGCCCACAGATTGATGTCAATGAGCTGCATTCAGAAGCATAGGCAGCCTTTTGGGACCCAATGACAGCAAGAGCTGTTCTCTGAAGTGTGACTTTGTAGCTTCTGCCAGCTTAACCACACAGTGAAGGGAAATCATTGTTTGTGACAAAAACTGAATGTTATTTGTGGGTTATTTGGCAGTCACTAAAACAACATTTCTACTTTTGGAGGCTATACCTCTAGGTCTGGTGACAACAGTACGATTATGCTGCTTTTAGCTGCAATGAAGAATTGAAATTCTCACCTTTTGACAGGCGGTGGGTTGTTGATGTGACACACTGACAGTGTTTTTGTTTGTTTGTTTTTTTTAAATCAAATTTGTTGCAAAGCCATTCAGAAGAATTTGAGTTCTTACTGTTGCTGTGCAACATGGACCATTGTATGTTTTTATATGGATGTTTGCGGCCATCAAATCATTTGATTAGCATTTTGATTTTGATTTTTTTTTTCACTTTAAACAATTACATAGGAATGGTTAGACAATCTGAGTGCCTTATGTTTATCTAACTCTCAGAATGAATGAGAACAGGATTTACTGTGTTTACTACATTGAAGCTTACGTAAATTATGTCTCGCTAAAGGTGGCCACAAGGTGAATATAACGGAGCACCGGTTTTTACCTTACAGACTCAACACTATGCAATATTCAGTGCTAAGCTGCCTTACACGTTATCTGGACTTTTTGAAAAAGCAACTTGACCCCAAAATATGTGATTTTTTTTTTTTTTTTTTTTTTTTAAAATACTTGTTTTAAGGTTGAAACGCTGTTGTAAAAAAGTGTAATTTATAGCATTGATTTTCTTAAAGAAATTGATTATAATTTTCCTTGTCCTTCTTTTAGATAACTTTGTTTAGCCATTGATATTACTTAAATTAGTTTAAAACCAGATATTTGCCTTTTTTTTTGTTTTAAACCAAACGGTTATAACGTAACCATATATTGTGTATGTGAAGAGGGAGTGTCAAATAAAGCGAGAGGTGAAACAATGTATCGTGTTTTTGAAAAAACAAACAAAACTCTACATTAGGCTATTTTCAAATGCCCTCAACTACCCCAGATACCTGAACATATGGAGTCTAAATGACTGGTGGTGGTGATGCATCATTCGTTCATTTCATACATCTTTTCATAGTACCATTGTGTTGTGATTATAATTAATATGTCCATGGCAATTATAAAAGAATTAATGAGGAAGATTGTGAGAACATTAAGTGATAATGGAGTGTCACTGGGATAAAAGGCGTCACGATGGCGTAGTGGTTAGCACTGTCGCCTTGCACCTTTAGGGTCTGGGTGCGATTCCTCCCTCAGTCCAAAAACATGCAGATAAGTCTAATTGGTGTTCCCAAATTGGCTGTAGGTCCAACAGTTGGGAATAAATCGAATGGTAATCATCGTTGGCCTGCAGTCCCTAGCTGGACCACAGAAGTTCCTAGATGGATGGACTGGGATAAAGAAAAATCCTCATGATTGACATAACTTGTCTAACATTGCAAGAAATGTCCCTGTTCACACTGGGATTGTGATTTCAGTCATAAACTACAGGAGAAAGGAGCTAATGAATGAATGTATGAAGTTGAACGTGAAGTTCTCACAGTGGGCGTGCAAGAGGTGTGACACAAACCTACGTTTAACCCCCCGCCTTGGTCTATACGCTTCCTTTTTTTTTTTTTTTTTTGCATTCTGAACTTTGCAAAGATCGGTTTAAAATGCGCCTCGTCTTCGCCTCTGTTGATCAGATGAAGTGATCAGGTGGACGATATCCTTTTCTGCCACGATGTCATCCAGTGCGTGCTGGGATGCGAACGCTTACGAGTGCCACTGGAACTGCGATCACGGATTCAAATGCGATTTGAGCGTTAAGGCGAACGTCCCGACACGTCGGAAAAGAGAGTTCACGCCGGACGAGCTGAAGGACGACACTTACTGGATGAAGCGCAGCCGCAACAACGAGGCGGCCAAGAGGTCGCGCGAGCGCCGGCGCCTCGAGGAGCGGCTCCTGGAAGAGCGCGCGCTCCAACTCTTTCGAGAAAACGAGGAACTCAAGGCGGCGCTTTCGGCGATCAGCTACCACGGCGGTGGCAAAGAGACTACCTACGACACCCTCAGTGACTGTTCCTCTTACCTGGTGAGCTTCGCGGGAGCGCACCGCAGGCCTCATTACGCTCTGTGTTCAGCTCTTCCTGGAACGCACAGCTTTCCCGCGGCCGTAGAAAACACGCACCAGACAGACCGGTACCTCGGAGTCCACGCGTCCGGTGATGGAAACGTTCCTTTAAACGCCTACAGCACCGTCCCATATGCGAGAAAATGGGGTCAAGTGCATGCGCATCCTAGCATGACCCCATACCCAAACTCTGCGGCTTTCTCTTTAAACGAGACGGTGCCCGGTTACCGGTGTCCTGCACGAGCCGCACCTACGTGCGCAGCTCATACGCGCGTGAATGGAGCATACGTGGAGCAACGTTCATTCGTGTCCGCCGAGCCCAAAGAAATGGAAATCGTCAAAGAGACAGCGCGCGTCCCCGGTTCGCCGCTTTTGCCGCATAAACTGCGCTACAAGGTTAATAAAGAGCGCGCGCTCACATCAGCCGGGAATACTCACTGAATGCAGGAGAATTTCGTTCACAGAGCTGCGTGGTCTGTTTTAGACATCATCGTCGAGCCTACAGGGTTTTTTAATTATTATTATTATTATTATTATTATTAAACATACTGTGTAGAGAAAACCCAGGCATATGATATGAAGTTACCCACATTTTCTTTTGGCATGTACGGATTTATTTACAAATAAAATATTTTGACATGAGTAAAGCTTCTGCCTTATTTTTGTAATAGCTGCATGCTAGACAGAAATGTGCAATGCAACCCATTTAAGTATACATTTTGCTTAAAGTGACCACTTTAACTTAAAATAATAATAATAATAATAATAAAATAAAATTTGCACAAAGCCCCCCCCATATATATTTTATGAACTAGTCTAAATTGTGCCATAATATTTAGACTTTTTACTGAGACATAGGTTTTTTTTTTTTTTTTTTTAAACTGGCATAGTGGTTAGCACTGTGGCCTTGCACCTCCAGGGTCAAGGGATCAGGTCTTTGTGTGCATTGAGTTTGCATGTTCTACCCATGCTTGGTGGGTTTCTTCCCGGTACTCCGGTTTTCTCCCACATCCCAAAGACATGCAGATTTGGTGCATTAATTGGCATTCCCAAATTGCCTGTTGTGTATATGTGTGCGCATGTGTGTGTGTGCGCCCTGTGATGGATTGGCACCCTGTCCAGTGTGTACCCTGCCTCATGCTGCAAGTCCCCTGGGAAGGCTCCAGGCCCCCGCGACCCTGTATACAGGATAAAGCGATATAGAAGATGAATGAATAATCTTTTTATTAATCTATTAACTTTTCACCTACAAAAAAAATGTATGATGATAAAGAAATACACGTTATTTATTATCTATTAGTCTACTAGTACTGTACAAAAAAAAGTTTGTTTTACTTGAATGAAGTGAATTTAAAAACTTTGTTTTTACCCTGTGCTTAGGTGTACTAATGGTGCCAGTCATTATTTTACACTTGTGTGCTAATATCATGATTGTAAGATAGAATGTATCTCCTGTAATATGACTTTTCCTATATTACATCACTGTATTGCCTTACTGGCCTACTATCCCTGCGCATGCGCAATAAACGTGACCTACTGACCTGCGCACAAACTTGTTCTTTTTTTATTTCAACAACTCTTTGCTTTATGTGCGTCACATGGGTTTGTGCAATACATATGCACTTGCATCACATTCAAGGGCAATGAATCATTAGCCTGAGCTAGTGTTTAAACGATAAGGTATCCATCCAAATGACGCATATGCGTCAAACATTGGTCCAACGTCGTGTCCCTGGCCAAAAACAGTCGAGGTAAGACGGCATAAATCGGTAAAAATATGTGACGCAGAATATTTCCTAAAAATGCATTCAGATACATTTGTACATGTCTACAGTTGTCTGGGGTTGCTGTATAGCTGTCACTTTGCCTTTTAGCTAAGTGCATTTCAATAGTGAGTACATGTGTGAGAGAAGGTCCACTATGTGACGTCCTTTACAGGCCATCCTCCTTTATTAAATCCAGTATTGAGTGCGAAACCTGCAAAAGCGATTGTGCTTACACCTTGGTTAATACTGCAATAAAAACATTTGGACGTTTGATGGCCGTTGAAATGACGGACACGTTCCGTCATCGGTGAAAAATAGTTCCAAAATGAAAGTTGATCGGATCGTTGATGTTAACTTGCAGTGAATTCGACGTCTTTTCTGGACGTCTAATGTGTCGTCTGGATGTTTTTAAGATGTATTCCTGCGTAATGTCAGTGTACTTATGAGCCTGCATATAAAAGTCCCTATTGTGAAATGCACATCAGAACATAAATGCATATATATATATATATATATATATATATATATATATACAGTACACACACACACACAAATTTACAAACAAATATAATATTTAAATACACAAACGTATACAAATAAAATTATATAACATTTAACAAAGGCTAAATATATAGTACAACAGTAACAGAGTAACAGTTTTACATCAGTTAAACAAGAACAAAAAGAACATGAACACTCAAAAATATTGCTGTCAGCTGTTAATAGTTCATTTCTTATATCCGCCACTCCCAGCTCTTCCAGGAGCTTGTTTTAGATGTTCCGCCATTGCTACCTCAATCTCTGAGTCTGTAGCATTTGGGCTGAATCTTTTCACTGCATCTGAGGGAAGAGAATATTTAAAAAAAAAAAAAAAAAAAAAAAAAAGGGCAAAATTGTAGGTAAATGACATGCACTTAATTTGAAAAATGCCTATGATCCTACAACTGCAATAAAAATACATCTTGGAACAATATTTTATCAGTTTCATTAACGAAGCAATAGAAAAAACTAATCAATATGCATTACATTACATTTTACTGTTGAATAATCTTTTGTTAATAAAAGATGGTCTGCATTAAATATGTGCTAGGTTAATGAAAAAACAGCATGTAAAGGACGTCCCCTCAAAACCATTGTGGTTGAGAAAGTCGTGAAAGTGAACAGGACATTTCTGTGGTCTATTAGACAATATTCCTTCAATAGATAAAAGGTACCAATAAAAATTACATAAATAATAAAAAATTTCACATCATAAGGCCAAAATTACCTTGAATTATATTGTATAAGGTTGTAGCTCTAAATGGCTCTAAAGTTGGCCACCATCCCTCAATATTGAATTTTGCCATTAAAGCATCCGACATGATTCTGTGAAAGAAATTACTCAGGATTGCTTCACCATCAGGAAAATTTACATGTAGGGTCAATATTACAATTATCAGTTGTAATATTATCAGCATGTCACTTGCATGCACTGTTAAATCATACACTTTCACAACCACTCATCTGTCATGTTACAAGTTCCCTGAACTATGTCCTTATCCATAGCCACATTTTTTGTGACAACTAATTAGTCATTAATGGCTCACACTGAAATTATGTTTTGATTTTCAGTCAACCTGATTAAGACAGTATAGACATCTAAAACCTTCTGAACAAGAAAATAGCCATGTATGTGAGGAGATATAATGGTGTGTGAAATATTAAATCCTGAATAAAAAAAAATACCCAAGGCTGGGTTTATTATTGTGGCCATAATGTACATATACATTTTATTTCTGAATTATGCAGCAATACAAACAATGCAAGGTAAAATACATACCAGTCCATGACTTTAACACAGTCCCTGACAGAAGATCCCCCAACTCGGGACAAGTGGCTGAACCTTAATGTGACACCACAATCTGTAATGATATTTTAAAAAGGGCACATTCCTTGTGTCACATTTAAAACTTACGCAGATCGACAACTTTGATGGACTCTTCGAAGAATTTCAGGTCACTCTCTGAATCCAGTCTCTTTATAGATGATGTAGTATTGCCAGGGTCCACAATGGCAGGTACTCGCTGAAGTTCCTCTTTTAAGTCAAACAACATTGCAAACACCTTTCTTTGGAATCCTGGAAGAAAAATCAGTATATTAAAATGTTCACAAACCTCTACACATTACTACTTAAATTTCTGAATGTGACACTGTGTGTTTATGCAGGACATTAGGCTTGGCAGTTTCAGAGCAGCTATCACATTCCACTAAGGAATCAACCTTTGGCCTTCGTCATCTCCACTTCCTCTGGTACTCAGGACATGTTTAGCAAAACTAAAATTACTAAATATTTTTTAAGTAGTTAATGAAAGCATCCATGTTAAAATTAATTTACAGACGCCAGCCCATGTTATTCTTGAGTTCCTCCTACATTTTGGTCAACATTTCACAGTCTCTTTCAGGTAATTAACTTTTTGAAAAATCTCAAAAGGCTACATCAGACAGTAAAACTTACTGGATCATTAAAACATACTGGTATGCTATTATCGACTGCATTTCATAGCTACTACAATAATTACCATTTGCTTGGGATTTGAACAAATTCAGTTGTTTTTTTTTTGTTCTAAAACCTTCTAACATTTCACTAAACATCTCGCTTTAAAGTCAATTCAAGCAGTTACAATAGCACCTCTACAATCACTGTCCAGGGACTATGCACCCTGGTACTAGAAGCCCCCTGATCTGCATGTTTTCAAACTCTTCTTGCCCTACCAAACGCACTGCTGATTTGCCCTCCCCCACTCCAATTTCATCTGAAATATCTTACAGCTTCTGATTGACCTGATCCAGGTAACCAGCAGTGGGCAGGGCAGGGATAATTGGAAAACAATTAGGCCAGGTGTCCTTGAGGACCAGAGTTGGGAACCCCATACTGTATCTATTACACCATGTTCCTGCAGTAGCATGAAACTGCTCTGCTCATTTGTAAATATTTTTAAGGCAGTGAAACAAAATCCAGCCAACTTAACATTTTGGGGTCATTTTGCTATCAGTTTTCCACAAAGAAGTTTGCTCAACTGCATAAAATAGCTCAACTTAAGTGTAGAGACCGCATGAGGCTTTATATTTGCAAACTCATGCTAACAGGTTCTTTTTTAGAAGAAGCAACATTAACACTTTAGCCTACTAGTTAATTTTAGCCAAACTCAAACCACATCTCAATTCTTTCGTGTCAAACAAGTAAAACTTATAATCATTTATAAAACAATACAAAATGGACTCACTCAATAGTAGTTTTTTTTTTTTTTTTAACTATTTTTATTTATTTATTTATTTATTTATTATGTTAACTTTCACCCTACTCAAAGCCTCCTCTTAGCAGCAGTAAATAAGACACGTGAAAATGCGTTAACGCTCTCTCTCAAGATAATCTGAAATATCGCGAGACTTGCTGTTTCCAAATTCAAATAATAAAAAATAACTTTATTTATTCACATGGGGCAATAAAACGCACGCAGAGTAGTTTATTTTATTTATTATTTTTTTTAAAGTTTGACAATTCACATCCAACTCGGACTTTAAATGGTGACCTGTTAATATGTAAATGCATACATTTCATAAAAATAATAAAATCATTTTGTAATATACGAAAATAATGCCAAATACAGTGGCTTCACAATCACTTAACCGCACAGAGCACTTTGTGAATATATAATTTGTCATCAAACAAGATGTAAATAAAAATGATTGTGTATTTCATAAACATTTTCTCTTTTTTTCTCCCAATGAGTCTTCCTTGACTAGAATGAAAGGAGGCCGTCTATTCACAACCTCTTAAAAACTACTCGGGGCACTTTACTTTTTATTGAAGTATTAACCAAGGTGTAAGCACAATCGCTTTTGCAGGTTTCGCGCGCAATACTACAGTGGATTTAATAAAGGATGATGATGGCCTGTAAAGGACGTCACATAGTGGACCTTCTCTCACACATGCACTCACTATTGAAATGCACTTAGCTAAAAGTCAAAGTGACAGCTATACAGCAACCCCAGACAACTGTACAAATGTATCTGAATGCATTTTTAGGAAATGTTCTGCGTCACATGTGTTTACCGATTTATGCCGTTTTACCTCGACTGTTTTTAGCCAGGGACACGACATATGCTCTGTGACCTAATTAGGTCTCGATAGAGTATTTGTAAGCACGAAGCACATTTAGGATAACAAACTCAATCTTAGTTGGCTTAGTTTTAAATGATTAAAAAATATATGAGGCTCCTGAGACAAGTATAATTCACTCCTCTTATTAGGACATAGTATGACAGCGTGTTTTTTTTTGTTTTTGTTTGTTTGTTTCTGAACAGCAGGAGGCTCAAGATAGAATAAAGTGTGAGCATGTTCTGAGATTATTTGTGTTTCTGGGACACGAGAGGGCGCCATTGATGCTCGTTTAGCAACTGAAGTAACATTAGAATGACATTAAAGTGACAAGAAAGCTGATATTCAAAATAAACCATTACTAAATATGCCTATGATTACAGTGATATGATTATATTTAAGGATTTATTCAACACGTTGATATTTATGACTTTACCATACAGGAGTAATAGTTTGCCTTTGAGTTGTGTAATTACAAAAGAGGCCACGTGATCATGATGTAATCTCACAGCTCACCTTTTCGGTAGCCTAATTGTTACATTACATGACCTCATATTGACATTTGTTTCATGACTTTCCGAAATTTTGACGTGGCTTACATGGACCATAGTTGCGCGTTTGCTTTCCAATCAGTAAGTTATTCGCTGTTTGTGTCTTTTTTTTTAATTGCAGCACTTGATCGGGTTACTCGCCGCATGGCTATCCCAACATACAGTAGAGCCCCAAGTAGAGCTCATTCATTTGCATTAGATTCCCGATATATCCACGAGAAAAGCGAGGCATTGGTTTAAATCGGATAACGCCGCGTTCTGATTGGACGAGCGGCCTGTCAGTCACAGCACGCTGCCAATACACTTCTTCAGTGACCTACTAACACAGATCCATGAGGCAGCAGTCACTTCAGGAGGAAAACGCAAAGGAGGAACAGGGAAGCATTACCTCACCCTTAACGGAATTTTAGCGCTGCTTATGAAACAGCTATTATTGTTCAGTCTTTTAGACGCTTTTCCTCTCTACGGACTACATTAATAAATATAAAAAAATTAAGGTAAGTGGAAATGTTTTTCATAAGGTTACATGTTTCACTCTGAGTCATGTGGCCAGTTTGGTTGGGTTCTAAAGGCTAGTGTGTCACATTGTTGTTTGTTAGTTTTGTAAGATTGTATCTGGTTTAGGACTACAGGAAATATTTACCTGTGACTGATCCATATGAATGCATTACAATTTCCATTTAAAAAACTTGTACTCACATGCTCTGGGATTTGAATGATATTACTGGTGTTTTATTATTTTTCTTTCTCTCTTTTAAGCCCGTGTTGATTGATTTGTAACAATTCGCACCATCGACACCGCACACTTCACCTCCTGACTCCTAATCATTTGAACCACGGAGGTTGGAAATGTAACCACAACAGTTTGAATGGCACAGTGACCCGTAATGCATGCGGATGGGTGTATACACCTCTGCTGAAAGGTCCATACTTACACCATTTATTTGCCCCTCCATTTAGATTGTTTATTCCCATATCACCAGTCCGTGTTGTTTTCGGAGTAAAATTAATAGATTATGGAAATATACTGTATAGTATAACACTTGGTTAGTTTTGTTGGGGGAAAAAAACAAACAAACAAAAAGCAAACAAAATAAGAACAATCATCTAAAGCGTATATTCATCATGCATTCTATAAATATAAATATTTACTATTTATACTTTTTCTCTATTTGAAGTGAACTGTGTGTTATTATACTTATAGCTGACGCGTAAGGAATGCGTAATCCGTTGTAATCCATACAATTTGTACTCCATAAAGGGATATGGAGCATGAATGAACACTTATACGCGTGTGTGAAAATAGTTCACAAAACCAGCCTTTTTGCATACATCTGGTTAATATTTAACACCAGGACACGTCCCGCCGTAGCCTGTTACCAAACTCTGTGTGCACTGGGGCTCGGGAACGCGTTGTGTCGGAGCGGCCTGTCAGAGAGCATCATGCTGCATTGTTTAAACACTCACTGCGTGTAGTAGTCGCATGATCACTTTGTGATCGGTGTGTGTCCTGACAGTTGAATAATGAACCCACACGAGCGTCAATAATTCTAATAATAATAACCGCCTCGATTGGATTATTCGGTGATGTAAACGTGCGATGTGACTGGATTACAAAACCCCAAACCGCACACCTGAAGCGTAAGCCTCGCGTTTTGCGCTCACGTCTCTCCAAAAACAAGGTGATTCAAACAGAGACAAAGCTCCTTATTATGTATTGTCTTCCTGTTGCGGGGTTCGGGCCATCCGCCGTTTGTTTTTATTGTCTCGATTCTGTTCAGCCACGTGTGATGATGGTGACCATGATGATGATGATGACTGCTCGCATTCCTTTGTTCTGCGCTCTGATCGCGGGAGGCGCAACCTGAAACATTAATAAAAACATACACTACATAAGCATAAGTTGCTGGTGTGTGTGTGGTACGTGGTACATTTTTGAAAGCAGCATATCAGTCGGATCGCTACCACGTTGCAGGTACGATTACTCGTGCAGCGTCGCGCCGCTCTCCAAGCGCACGGGTTGCCAGGACCGACACGCTGAAGGTCATTGCCTTAAAGAAAAGAGAAGAACTCACATACGTGTCTAAACTGTTTTAGTCTGTTTTAAATGCGTGTTTAAGTTATTTTACTGCTTATTCTGGTGATTAGATAATGCTTAATGTGTCAAAGAGAGTGAGTGCCGAATCAATGTTACTCTTTTGCGTAACCGACCTCCAGGGGTGACGTCATCAGGCGAGTGCTTCGGTTGCTGTGCGCTGCGAGTTGCATAATTTGAAAGAGGACACACCAAAAAAATCTTTAAAAAAAAAAAAGAAAAAAAGAAGAAGAAGCACCTAAATGCTGTTTGCATATTTGTTTAACTCAAAAATTTAAAATTAAACTGAATTTTTGTATACTTTACATTCAACTTAATTTACTGTATGTTAAACACCTTATTCACTCAACTTGATTTTGTTAATTTATGTTTCACCCTGTATTTCTGCATGGAGCACAGCATTTTCCCTCCGTATTAATAAAGTTCTATCTTTATCTCAATTTTCAAATCAAACTTTAAAAGTTACCTCAGGCATGAGAATGTGTGAAGAAATCCGACAAATACAAATCCTTCCTAAAGATATTAAATTTCTTCCACCCAGCCACTAAAACTTGTGCTAAAGTGTATACATTTATTCTATGCGATGAATATCCAGCAAACTGTCAAGATGTGCGATTTAGATATCCTGTGCAAAATGAGACACATCCACAGGGTAGTCATTAGGAAGAGGTTGCTTTTTTAAAGCCGTGGGGTGTCAGCAACTCAGCATCAACATTAACATTCACTCCCAGGTGAATTGAATAACATTGATTATCATTTATATACCTGTAATCACAGGCACCTAAGGCTTTTCTATGCCTGAGGAAGCAATGGCCAGCCTGTCAGAACTCGCCACCCCATAGAAAAGCCAATGTAGCACAGATTTATAATAAAAGTAAATGATAGAAAGGTGTCAGAACACCCACTGTACCACACTCTGCCGTATATGTAGCTTATCAGGGAATAAGTTCAAGGATGTTGATCTGGATTTCAAATTCTCCAGATCTCAGTCTGACTGAGCATCCATGGAGTCTGCCAGACAAACAAGTCTGATCCAAGCAATAAATTGTTGGTCCCAAACATCACAGCTCAACCCTAGAGGTCACACCTCAGGTGTCAGAACTGCACAAGTGGAACCAACACAATGTTTGGCTAAATAATATAAAACCAAGGTGGAAAAGTTTGTAAAAGTATGTTTTATCAGCTTGTAGTTTTTTTTTTCTGACCACTTTCACCCCTGGCATGAGAACTTGTGAAGAAATCTGACAAACATATTACATTTCTCCCACCCAGCCACTAACACTTCTGAGAAAGTATATACATTTATTCTATGGGATGAATATCCAACAGACTGTCAAGATGTGTAATTTAAATATGCTGTGCAAAATGAGACCAATCCACAGGGTAGTCATTAAGAATAGGTTGCTGTGTAGTGATCCTGAGCAGTGGGGTGTCAGCAACTCGACAACATTTGCATAATGTTACTTTATCAGCTGACAAATTTACCGAATGTCAATGAGCCAGCGGCAGGAGCAAGGCTGTCTCAGGGTCCGTGATGTCACGCCTCAGAAACACTGAGGAATTCAAAGACAGAGCACAATGTGCTGCTGTCCCGGACATACTGCTGGCATTAGCCTCTGATCCTGGCTCACAATTACCCATTCATAACTCGCAATGAACCCGAACTTTTAAATAAACATAAATAAAGTGATATTGTTATTTAATAAAATGGTGCAATAGGATTGTGCATTGCTTACTAATTCAAATAGTTGTTCTTCCTATACTTAGTTATCAGAGTTGTATATGGCTTAAAGTGATGTAGTGATTTAGGTATATTAAAATATAATAGATAATGTAATCAGTTCATTCAGTCATTATCAATTACTTTTTATTATACAGCTTTATGAAGGCTATTCAGTTACTTATGGGTGGAAATATATTGTAGTCAGAGACAAATAGTGTTAGTTATAAACCACTGTAGGGTGTTTGAGCATTTCATTGTATCTGATAAAACCCTGCCTGTAATAAGTCCTTAATTTGAATGAGTTATGATAGATGACTCATTCTTTTCTTATGGGAAGCAGAGATTCTTGTTTGGAATATCTGATGTCAGCTTTTATCAAAGTCTAACCAGTTTTGCATAACATTTATTTTATATGTATAATTTCTAATAATCTTTTCTTTGTGTCTTTATAACAGGTCCAAAAGGAATCATTATTTGGTGCCTATGATCTCTCTTGCACTTAATTTATGATGATGATTTGTCTACTGAACACAAGCGAAAACTAATGAGCTTATGCAATCTGGATCACACCATTGTATAATATGCAGGCCATTAAGAAAGAGCTGTCCTACAGTGGAGACGATGACCTGGTCCTAGCCATGTCTCTGCAAGGCACAGATGGAGACTTGGTCAATCAGAACCTGTCCAGCATGCCCTTCAAGGCCAAACCAAACTCATGCCGCAGAAAACGGGAGTTTATCCCGGAGGAGAAGAAGGACACGTTGTACTGGGAGCGGAGACGCAAGAACAACGAGGCAGCCAAACGCTCACGAGAGAAGCGCCGGCTCAATGACATGGTGCTAGAGAACAAGTTAATGGCTCTGGGTGAGGAGAATGCTTCACTCAAAGCTGAGCTTCTGTCACTCAAGCTGAAGTTTGGTCTGATGACCTCGGCCGCCTATGCTCAGGAGGTGCAGAAGATCACCACTTCAACTAATGCCCTGTACCAGGAATTTGTGACTCCTAATGGTGTCAAAGGCTCATACCCCAGAGAGGCTGAGCCATCATGCCTGAGCAGTAGCTGCATATCAGTGATCAAACACTCACCTCATAGCACCTTATCAGATGGATCTGACTCCTCAAGTACTATGAACACATGCAGGACACCGGAAATCATCAAGCAAGAGCCATTGGAGAATGGCAACTATTCGAGAGACCGATCCAGTCCGTATGAATTATACAGAAATTACCTGAATAGCCCTTTCCCTGGAGGCTACTCTCAGCCAAATCCATTCCTGCCGCTCACCAGATCGTCAAGTAACTCCCCCCGGACCTCAGACGGCGATGATGGGACCGTGAGCAAGTCATCAGATGGGGAAGATGAACAGCAGGTCCCCAAAGGTCTGGCACCATCCACTGCTGACCAAAAAAGTGTGATAGTCTCTGCTGTAAAAGTGCCAGATACCAGTGGTTCGGCTCTGCCCCACAAGCTGCGCATTAAAGCCCGGGCCATCCAGATCAAAGTAGAGGCTATCGATCCTGACTACGACTCAACTGGGAAGTTCTCTTCCCCCATCGACATGTCTGCACGGGCATGCTACCAGATGGGTCAGGGATCTACACCAGAATACACCCAGTCATCACTTAGCCCGCTCTCGCTGCAGGTGAACAACGTCCAGGACTGGATCCAGCAACCAGGGTACTGGCACAAAGACCAAACAGAGGCTCTGCCAAATGGCTACAAGAACAGACTTTGTCCTGACTCACCTGGGCCTGTGACTAACAAACTCATTGTAGACCTTAAGGATGGCTGCTATGCCATCTCAGAGTCTGAGAACTTGTACTTGAAAAAAGGTATCGCCGACCTGTCGGCAGAAGTGGCCTCCCTGAAAAAGTTGATTGCAACACGGCAGGGTTCTGTTATCGAGTCCACCAAAAGCACTACTGAACATGACTTAGTATCTAAAGGATGTTACTCAAACTGAGGCTTCTCTGTTTGCACAACACCTGTTTTCTTAAAAATGGTGTCTTAAAGCTGCAGTTCATCGAGATGAATAGTGGTTTTGTGCACTTACTGTTGTAGATTGGCGTGTCCTCCAGATGACTCCTTCTGGTAGCCCAGAAGCCAAAATGTTTCGGCTACTACATGCAAAGTTAATGCTGTCTTGTACATTATTGTATGTTCGTTTTTTGTTTTGTTTTGTTTGTTTACAATAAATGTATGTAAGCACTGAAGCACCATTTTTGTCTTTTTCACCTATACAGGATGTATTGAAAACTGCATTGTACCATGAATTGTCTAAAGATTTTAAAGGAACTGCAGATCTAAACTGTCAGTGCCTCTGTAAAACTTTGTTTTTACTGTGCCATTTCTATGGAGGTTCACCGTTTTTATCCTGTGTTCTTTTTGAGGAACAATAGGTAGCATTTTTCATGTTGATAAACTGTCAATAAAATAAATATTGCTAAAAGAATAATACTGTACATGAAATGTCTTTGGTCAAGATGGATTTCCTCCCAAGGTCAGGAGGAAGCTTCTTGTTTTCACTGTATTCTAATTGAACTTGTTGGGTATATCCTATTTCTGTTTTGAGTAAGAAACTAACCATATAAGAGTAAAAGATACTATCAATTTAAAAGAGAGATGGTAAAAGTGGTTTAACAAAAGTCTGACAAAAGAAATAGCTTCTTAGCAGCTATGCTATAATGTAAAATCAATATTGCTGACTTTGCATAAATGTCTGTAGACAAAACACAGCTAGGTCAATTCTGTCATCATAAAGTCATTGCCACCATTTTCTATTTAATACAAGCCTGATCTATTTTTAAAGTTTTAAAATTTTATCTTGTTACATTAGCTACATGGCAAATACAGATCGGTGACAAATTAACTAGAAAAATTTGACAAACTTATTCACTGCATTGTAGCATAGATTGTACAAGTCTCTGCAACTGTGATGGAAAGATGATCTACCTCGGCTGATGTTTTGATGCTGTTGATGGAAAGTGCTGTCTAACACATCGCTCCGAATTCTCCCACTGGTGTGAAATCTGGTGGCTGCAACGACTATAAAATATTTAGCATTTATCATTTCATACTCATCACATTATTCGGTGAGCCAACATATCCTGTGGATATAGATGGGGTCATTCTAGAACATCCCACTCCTGTCAGTATAGAAATGTCACATCATGGGTTATAAAGGGGATCAATCACAATAGTTTTGTATTGATTTGCAAGGATAGTTCCCTCTAAGGGAACAAAGTGGAGCTAGACTGTGCCAGCAAACATTCCCTACAGCTTTACAGAACCAATAAACCCCTTCACTGTAAAGGTCAACGCCTTCAGGTCTGAATTGTTTTCTTGATAGACGTCATACATGCACTGTTATGCACTGTTGAGAATATGGTGAAAGATGACTCATCTGACCATGTTGGTTTTTCCCCAATTCACTGACCACTGTTTATGATGTATCACTACTGACCACTAAACTGTTTATTAATACTTGTAAGGAGGGGGTCTCTCTGCAACCCTACTGTAGATGATCTTGCTGACAGTCTCATGCTTGTCACCTGTATGACAGCTGTGCTTCATGATTCCCTTACACATTGCACTGAGGCACAAGCACTTCAGCCAGAAATGTGACCACTCCTTTCCCATAAATCTAAATGAGGATGTCATTTTTTCTACTGAAACACCAGGCAGATTCATGCATGCCACATAATTAATGTCACTAATTCATTCTTTGTGCAGTCTTATTCGAAAATCATGCTCAGTTCACCCTGATGATGTTTACACGTCTCATAGATAATAGTGCAATGTTAAAATGATACACATTTATTTAGGGTTTTTATATAGTCATGTATATGTATTGAGTTTGTATGAGACTAAAATTGTAAAACATGGATCACCTATAACATTAACTCTACATAAGAAAAAAAAACACAGCACAACTCGCTAAAAAAAAAAAAATCAATCCTGGCCCTGATAGGAAGGCATGGTGCCTGACAGGCAAAGAGCACAGTGCCACCGAATTGGCTTTCAAACTCCCCAGATCCCAATGCGATTGAACCCCACGACCCACAGTACCAAAAGGATCCACTGCCAATGTCCTGGTGCAAGACACTACAGCACACTCCCAGAGGTCTTGTTGCGGAGTCATGCTCTGAGGGACCAGAGCTACCCAGGTGGTACGAGGGGAACATACACAATACTGAGCATACTGTTTTGCATCCGTATATGCTGATCTGTGTATAAGTTGGGGAGGAATCCCTTAAGGAAGCACCATGTATATGTATAAAAAATAATGTCTATTACGTGGTAATATGAATGTAGTGTAGCTTTTTCAAATGGGCAAGACTTCTGGGTGTGCTTCTATTGACCTGGTGCCAAACATCAGAGGTCTTGTGGAGACATGTTCTGAGGGGCCAGCGCTGCCCAGATGGTACAAGGGGAACATACACAATACTGGGCATAATATGTTGCTTTGTAATGTTATGGCTGATCTGTGTATACTTTGGGGAGGATCCCTTAAGGGTGCACCTTTCATACTTATTTAAAATAGTATCTATTACATGGTAATATGAATGCAATCTACCTTTTCAAATGGGCCGTAAGCACATTTCTTGTGGCATTAATTAGCTTTTAGGGCACAGATTCTGAACCCTGGTCCCCCATGCCCTGTACATTTTGTGTTTCCTCAGCTCCCAGCAGACCTGATTTAACTTATCACTTAATTAACAGCCTTTTCTAAATTAAAACACATGCAGTCTTTAAGAATGGCTCCAGGGTCAAGAACCACTGTCAAGAACACTGTATTATCCCAGTGACAAGGATTCCTTACTTCCTTATTTAAGTGCGCTATGTCGGCCAGGATATACTGTAACATTTTTACACCCTAGCCAGTGCACTGCTTTGAGCAGACCGCCTGTGTTTGGGGAAGGTCTCAGGTTTGGACGCGTCGAGGGGGGAAACTCCACAGTGCCGTTGGGACGAGAGTCACGTGACCAGCAAGCGCGTCACCGCCAGTTCAAAGTTGAAAGTCAAAACACATACACGCGCACTGCAGTGAAGCGGTATGGCGCTTCTCGTCGGGTCTAGATTGGTTTTTCAGACGCTTCGGCTGCAAACCTCGACGACTCGCGACTACTTTTGCAGATTTCAAGATGTTATGCAACGCGCTGCAGCCGGAAGTGCGGGACACGCGTGCTGGCCGGCGCATGACGGCTTGCGGCGGTTTAGCTCCGACGCTAATGACCTGAGCGTTAGGTATTTGGACGGAGATGACTCAGGTAGAGACGCTATCGCTCGCCTTTCGTAGTCGCGGTGTTGTTTCTGCGATGAATTTTACACGTCTGTGTATTTATTGGGGAAAAAACAAAACAAACAAACACAAAGCCGGTGCGGTGCAGTTTTGTGCTTGTAAACACTTAAGCATGCGAGAAAGTCGGGATGTGTGAGATCCTGATGTGTCACACTGATTTGATCAGGTATCTGTCATAGGGGGAAATCACTCACTGTGATCACTTCACATCTCCTTATAGTTCACTGGAGAGTCAGGGATGATCTCTAGGGTTGTTGTTCTTAGAAGACTGAAGCTAATATCTGTGTAAATAAATAAATCAATAAGGACAGTAATACCAAAATGCATGCTAAAGAAGACTTGTCGTTTTTGAGGCTTTGGTCTTGCAAGGCTGAGTTTTGGTATCGTTCATTAATTAATTCATTAATTTAATAATTTGTCTGTTCATCCATCTTAATGTTGTTGGTCTTTGGGCTGCTCCCGCCACAGCACACATGTCCGATCCGCAAGAACTTGGCACAGCTCCTGATGCAACCCTCCCATTTTATCTGGCCTTGGAACTGGCACTGCATTCAGTGGCTGGGGTTTGGGCATTGGGTGGGAATTATTCCTGAGTCGAGAAATCCTGACCGCTGAGTCACCAATGCCCATTCGTCCAACTTAAAGCAACTCCTATGACCTGGTTGGTGTCGCATTCCATTTCATGAGTTCATCCACTCTCATTTACAACTTGGTGACCTGGTATAAGTTGTTATTAATGTTTCTGCATGTCAGATCCTGTCAAGGACCAATCGATCCGGTCAACATCTTGGTACGGGTTTTACGTCGGATGCCCTTCCTGTCGCAACACGCATATTTTATCCACTGAGCCACCAATGCCCAGTTGTCCAGTTCTGCAAAGTAACTCCTATAATCTTATCGTTGTTGTATTATATTGCATACGGTCTTACACAGTCATCTGCAACTTGGTGACTTGTTATCGGACCTGCACAGATTTTTATGCCGGATGCCTTTTCTGAGGCAACTCTCCCATTTTATCACTGAGCCACCAATTCCCGTTCGTCCCTCCTAAAGTAATTCCTATAATCTTGTCGTTGTTGCAGTCCGTCCAGATCCTGTCCCATTCCATCGCATGGGATCATACACGTATGCAACTATTGGTGACCTGGTATAGTAGTAAACCTATTGCCATAAATCTTTTTGATTGATGGCGGGGAACCGAACCCACACAGACTTTCCTGATCCAACCCTGGAGCTGTGAGGTTACAGCTCTACCCACTGCACCACTGAGCTGCTACAAGGATCATGCATGAAAATGTTATTTTATTGAATGAAAAAGTTTTTTTTTTCTTTCGAAAATCAAGACTGCTGACTATAATTTTGGACACAATACACTCTTCCACTGTGTCTGTCAACTGTTAAGGTTTGCCCATTTGGGTTAAGCTGTATGTACAACTCTGTAACAAAAGGTTTTTCTATCAGAAATGGTTCCATGTGCTGTAGGAAGTTAAGGCCATTTATCCATTGAAATAATCTCTCAAGAACTCTTTCTTCTTTTGTGTCCAGAGGGGCATCAGGATGCATGAAGTGAACATTTATTCCTGCATGCGAAGTTATCATATAATAATTATATTATTAAAATAAAAACACTGAGTTCATGAGTGTGTAAAAATGATTAAACTTTGATTGTGATACAGAATGATTTTCGCTCATTGAGGTTATCTATCATTTTAGGGATCGTCATCTTTGGCCTTAATCGACCCAAAGCTAAAAATGCTATCAGTAAAAGTCTTGTTAAGATGGTAAGTATCATGTGCATTTAACTAAAATTCTTCTGTATGCATCACCTGTCACGTTTGCTGAACAGTGAGTGATTTTTTTTCTTTCTTATCGATTCATTATTTCCATTAGATGTCTGAAGCTGTTGAATCAGTGAAAAAGAACAATAAAGTGCGCTCTGTCATCTTGTGCAGCATGGTGCCCGAAGTCTTCTGTGCAGGTATTTCAATTTAATCTCAGCTTAGTTTTTCTACAAGCTTAGTTTTTCCTCAGGGAATGAAACATGTGTTGTCAGCTCTGATTAGGACTCGACAGTGTGGATTAATTTACTACAGCGCTTTGTTTAATGTTAGCACATGTAAGTGATAATTGTCACAGCCCCAACAGTAATGGTTTCATGTTTCCATAAACAGGTGCTGACTTGAAAGAAAGAGCCAAAATGCATCAGAGTGAAGTTGGGCCTTTTGTTTCTAAAGCAAGAGCACTTATTACCGAATTAGGTAAGTTAGACTGAAGGTGATTACTGTTGTCACTTAATCTATAATAAGTACCAGTCATAATTTAAAGCAGTTTTTAATTTTTCTAAATGTGGGCAAACATAACCAACAAAAATAAGTGCAATAAAATGAAACTTGTCACTGAGTGAAACCCTCATTTATGTGATTCTAAACAACAGATTGATGTGTTGTGGAATGGAGCAAGGTTTAGTTATTATTACCACCCTGAAGTTGATTGTTAATATTATCGTACTCATGGCGGCACGGTGGTGTAGTGGTTAGCACTGTCGCCTTGCACCTCCAGGGTCCAGGTTTGATTCCCAGCCAGGCTCGATTCC
>JAQQZT010000009.1:18746015-18763261 GCA_030068275.1 Clarias platycephalus | reverse complement strand
CAATTCCCAGTTTAAATAAAATTACATTATGTAAAACAGTTTCTTTGTGTTTGAATTTTTATTTATGCATTTTCAGAAACAACTTGCTATATTGTGATATATATCGTTATCGAGGTAGAAAATTGCTTCTACCGTGATAGAAAATTTTGGTTATATCGCCCACCCCTATGTTCAATGATGGTTCATGTTCATTTGAAGGATTAAAACTTCAGCCACGAACAAACAGAAAAACGGAACATACTTAAACTGCAATTTATAATCTCAAGACGAACCCCACATTGAATGAAATCTAATCCCTTAAAGGTCCCATATTTAACTCTTTCTTTAACACATTAACACAGGTCTCAGAGCTTCCTGAAGTGTCTTTTAAATCTCTAGCTGAAATACCTTAAAATTCCTTTATTTAATTCCTGAGCTTCTTTAACACACATAATTGGCTTGTTTAATCCCTGGTCAATACAAAATAAATAAAAAAAAAGCTTTAAAAAAACAAGTGAGTGTTGCCTAATAGGTCACTTTTAAAAATGAAATTATACATATTAAAAAACAAACAAACTAAAGTTTCCATCAGGCTATTGCATGCTGACTGTGGTATAACACTAAGTGAAGTTTGATACTATTGTATACTAATACTGGATGCAGTATGAATTATGAGAGAACAACCGAGGGGGAAAAAAACTACCATGAAGTATTACATTTCAAAAACATTAATTAATGCTCCGCTTCCTTCCGTATGTGTTTAGGTAATCTACCCATGCCGACTATTGCAGCTATTGATGGAGCAGCTCTGGGAGGAGGACTTGAGATGGCTCTGGCCTGTGACATAAGAATAGCAGGTAATACACATATTGTACGCTGACTGTTTATTAAATATAAAAGTGTTGATGATTGCAGGTTTATTTCTACACATGAGACGCCAATGTTAAATCCAGACTACATTACACCAAGGAATATTATGTACAGACAGGAAAAAACCTGAGGCTGTTATGTTATAGAGGGCATTTATTTTTGCTAATGGGAGTGGCCTTGTGCAAGATGACCCTGTTCCCATTCACAGGAAGGGTCCTCTTTGTACCAGCGCAGGTCCAGAGACTTGTAGAGTCTGTGCCACGGTGCACTAATGGTGTTCCTGGTGGCTCTTGATGGCCCAACTCCATACCAAGACATTTTACCTGGTATTTCTTTTTAATGTGTAACTCGTGTGTGTGGGTAAGAGCCCTAAAGCGCATATAGTAAAGATGCCATTTTGGTTTACCCACTCTCTGTGTGAGATAAAGAGAGAGAGAGAGAGAGGGAGTTTTAACACCCACATATTGCACTGACAGTGAGCAGATGTCTTGCTTTCTCATCTCACACACCCAAGTTTGGGCTTGGAAATCTGCTCGTGAAGTCTTAGCACATATCCCACTTAACAGAAATGACACACCATATGCTTTCACACTCATCATTGATGCTCCTTAAAGCACATGTTGATTTCTTTAGTGTTATAAATATATTTATATTAGGGTTCATTCCTGTTACCACCAGAGGGATGCTATTTTAGAAACACCTTGGATAGAATTGAATTTCACCTAATATAGTATGACTTTGTAATTCTCTTTTGGAGAGGCCAATTATGGAATGTAGGAGGTGCTGAAAATACAAGATTGAATATTTATGAATAATTAATAATTTTACCCTTTCACTTTCTATGTAGCTACGTCTGCTAAAATGGGACTGGTTGAAACAAAACTAGCCATCATTCCAGGGGCAGGTAAGTCTTAGTTCATGTGTTTCAATTTCTTTTTTCTTTTGGCCTTTACAAATGGATGCAGTCAATCCCAACAGTTTCATATTAATGTAATCCTCTATAGCATTTATACTTTTATGAGCTGTTATGCATCAAATGTAAAATGTTATCCTTTTTTTTTATTGGACTTGGTCTATATGGAACGTGTCATATGAATATGCTCTAAATCTAATCTGTGGTCTTGTTCTTAGCTGACAGGTGTTGGACGTGATGTTGTTTTCAGCTGTTGTAGCCCACTCAAGGTTCAATATGTACTTTCTAAAAGATGATTTTCTACATGCAATGGTTATAAAAAGTGGTTACACTATGTGGACACCTGATGAATAACACATATATACTTGTTTTACTCAACCTTTTCATATTTAGTCTCGTTTGCTGTTAAAATAGCCTTCAATAATTGGGAAAGCTTTCTACTACATTTTGCAATGTTGTTCATTTCACTACAAGAACATTAGTGAGGTCATGTGCTGGAATACATTACAAGTCAAAAGTTTGGACACACCTTCTCTTTTACTGTTTTTTTCCCCTCCTTCTTTGATTTAATGAGTCCAAATTTGAAATTTTTGGTTTTAACTGCCATGTCTTTGTTAGGCAGAGTGAGAGAGTGTAAACTACCCATCATTTGTTTTCCAACAGGACAATGACACCAAATACACCTCTAGGTTATGTAAGGGCTATTTGTCCAAGAACGAGAGTGATGGAGTGCTACATTAAATGACCTGGTCTCAATAATCACCTGATCTAAACCCAGTTGAGCTGGTTTGGGGTGAGTTGGACTGGACTATTAGGGAATAGCAGACAACAAGCACTCAACACCTCTGGGAACTCCTTCAAGATTAGAAGGTGAATACGTCATGAGGCTGACTGAGAGAAGACCCAAATGTGCAAAACTGTCATCAAAGCAAAAGTTTGAAGAGTCTCAAATATAAAACTAATTCTTGGTTATTTAACATGTTTAAGTTTTTTTTGTTGAGTTCATAAATTTATATTTGTTTTGTCTTCAGTATTAATACACAATGTTGAAAACAATAAAAAATTATAGGACAAAAACGGAAAAATTTTAAATAATATAATATTAAAAAAAAGAACAGAAGGCATGTCCAAACTTTTGACTGGTACTGTATATTGTGCAGGAAGGTCTGTCATGCAGTCACTGCTCCAATTAAAGTGTTCAGTGGGGTTGAGGTCAGCGCTTTGTGCCGACCTCTTTCTTTAACAAAACCGCTTTCTGTCACCATTCTGTGTAGACTCTATACACTTGTCCATGGAAATCTCAGTTAATAATAAGTTTCTTAAATAGTCAAAGCAGACAAGGACCCCAATGCCATGGTCAAAGTCATCGAGATCACATTGTTCCTCATTGAATTACCTTTCTTGTCCTGTATTTGCAGGTTTTTTTATTGCACTGTGTGGATGCCACATGGTTGCCGATTAGATGATGTACCCCAGCAGTAATTTTATGTCAAAATGATAATTTGACGATATTTTGGCAACTTTACAGACATTAAAACATTGTTGGTATTAGGTTATTTGTGAAAATAATTAGAAACACTTTGATAAAATGGCATTTAAACGACATTTATTTCATGAAGATGGGATAAGGTTCAGTGAATGGCCCTAACACAATGTTGAAAAACAATATTCATACCAAACTGATGTCCTGAGCGAGGCCTGGTCTCCAGTCATTGCATTGGGAGCGCTGTGTGCTTACTGCTGGACCACTATAGTGCAAACATGCTGTTGGTTCTAGTTAATGCATGTACATAAAAGTGATCCGCCAAAAAAATACAGAATATCAGGTTTTTCCTGGAGTATTTAACTGAAAATCAGCCTGAAGGTTGGGGAAAATAAAAAACTTAATGTCTGAGGTTTGGTCTATGAAAACAGATGTGATGCAGTTTGGACACTGTGCAAACACCATATTACAGTAATTTGTGAGCTAAGCATCATCTCATCGTAATATTTTCTAAAGAGAATTAAATAGAGGGGTTACATTGCAACACTAAAAGGTGTTGCAAAACTTAAGGGATGTGTGGTTGGCTGTTGTGCGAATGGATTTTAATTGGCATAAATGCTCCAATAGAAGTTCCGATGTTGTTTAGAGGTTGTATTTGCAACGTTGTGTTTGTCATTCATTCAAAATGTTGTAATGTTCATCCAACTTGTAGCTATTGTAGTGGTTTGTATAGTATGCCGGTGCACAGTGGTGTAGTGGTTAGCAATGTCGCCTTGCGCCTCCAGGGTCCGTGTTCGATTCCCGTCTGTGTGTGCATGGAGTTTGCGTGTTCTCTCTGTGCATGGTGGGTTTCCTCTGGGTACTCCGGTTTCCTCCCACAGTCTAAAGACCTGCAGAATAGGCTAATTGGCGTTCCCAACTTATAGTGAGTGAGTGTAGTGTGTGCCCTGTGTTGTAGTGTGTGAGTGAGTGTAGTGTGTGCCCTGTGATGGATTGGCACCCTGTCCAGGGTGTACCCCGCCTCGTACCCTAGGCCTCCTGGGACCCTGAATACAGGATAAAGCGGTATAGAAGGTAAGTGAGTGAGTGTATAGTGTGGTGGTTAGTTTTTATTTATATGAAATGTATTGTATCATGTTACAAATTACTGGCTGTAAAAGAGTATATTATAAATGTGGGGGAGGGGGGGTGGGTCGATTCAGTTATGAATCTCAAGTCATTTGTATGCCGATTTACGTATCGCCACACTGACTCCAATATCTAAACTATTTTCACATTTATAATAAGATAATAAGATGAATTGGTAGATTGGCCGGTGAGCTGGTTTTTAGTATGATTGTCCATGACTAGTGATTGACAGGTCAGCCTCAGATATAAAGGATCCCATACCGAGCACCAAAGCTTTTGAGTGGTGCAACAGAGAGGCATTTTTATGGCGTCAAAATGAAAAAAAATTTGCCGATTTGCCATTCTGTGAGCAAATTAGTTCTAAATTTACTTGTTACACAAGTTTACACGAGTCTCGAAGTACCGTTAGTTTTGAGACTTTGGAGGCGTTTGAGGAGGTAAAACATCGCTGTTTGTTTATAATCTTCCAGGTTCACTCTGAACTATTTACACATTTTCATTCTGCGTTGAAGGAGTGAACTATTTGCTAAGCTTATTGAGAAATAATAATTATGCTAGATAACAGCAACATATTGTTTAGTTAAATGTTAAACTTGTGTATTTGAAATTCGTTTGTATCCTTGCTTGATTTTTAATTGAGATGTTATAAGGAATGGGCTACATTTAATAAATCATGAGTTTAAAATTGTAATAAAATTGGGGGAAAATGTAATATTGAATATGGATATTTATGAAATCGTTATACTTTATAGAAATGCAATTTTAATTGAATCGACGCCTAAGTGTTGGAATAGTATCGTAACAGGAGGTGACTGGTGATTCCCATTCCTATGTGAATCACATTAGACTGCAGAGTCCTACTGTCCCATTGATGATCTTTGCTCCACTGTTTGTCTTTGTATATTAATGAAGAATTGACACAATCTGCCTGCCGCTGTTTGCTGAACATTCAGCAGTTTACAGCAGCAAACCAAACAACAGTTCCATGAGGTCATGTTTATGAATTGTGGGTTTGGAGGGAATGGGTCAATCCTTGTCTACTGCTAAGGAATTTTTAATAAAACAGGATTACTGGTTCTGTCACTGCATCCTAGAAATAAATATATAACAAGCCACCAAACGGAGTGCTATCTGTTTCTGGCATCAAGACCTGAAAAATGAGTACCAAGAAAACTGGAATGTTTCACATCCACATGTTGAGCAGTCATAACTATGAGGTGTGATTTACTCCTTTTTTCTCATTGGGGTCGCTGGGAGCACATTTTTGTAACACGATCACAAAAATGGAGATGACATTCAGCACTATGAGACTTTTAATAGGTTTAGGTTAAACACGGGGCCTCTGCCTTGTGTTTTATTAGAGTTAAAAGGCCAGTGATCTTCAGAGGCTGCGGTTTTGTGAACGATGCTGTTAATGTCAGGAAAGGTGTCATATTTTAATTAGACTTATGGCAGCGCTTGGTCCATTGACTTCGTCTCAAATGTATATCCAGGTGCCCTTTGTTTTTCCTTTCCTATTTTGCCTGGAGGATCAGACTTGACATTTCAGCTCCTCCTCCTTTCAACTTGCACCCTGCTGAACATCTTCGCAAGGAATTTATATTAAGCGCACCATCATGTTGTGTGTTATAGCATTTTATAAGAACAGGTTGATATAGCATGTTAGCTGTTCATCTGGGAAAAAAAATCTTGGCTTGGAATCACTGTAGAAATGAATCATAGAGACTTTGGGTTTTTTTTATAGTAGGGATTTTTCTTTTCATTCATTTATTTATTTTCCTTCACCTTTGCATAGTGGGCGTTATGTTTGTAGCCCAGACATTTCTCCTTGGCCAGCTCCATCTAGGGAATTCCCAGATGTTGTGAGATATAAGTTCTCCAGCAGGTCTTAGGTTGATACAGGTCTAGCACAAGCCGCTCAGAGGCATCCTAGTAAAGTCCTCAACATCTAAAATCAACATTTACTGATTGCTTTCATTGATCGATCAGATCCTCATGCTGTCACAAAGTCCCAGAAACCGCAACCATGCATGTGAGCTTTGTCTTTAGAACGCTACTCACAGGTCGTGATCAGAGGTGAGCATATTAGCATAGACTCACCAGCCAGGGAGCTATTCTCTACCCTGTTTTTCTCACAGCTTGGTCATTTTGCCAGTTTCCACCCACCAAGTAGCTCTCTGCTGTCAAACAATAGTTCCCAACCAGAAAGGGTGAAGGCTAGCACTTCCAAGACTTGTGAAACCAGTTTTATCTTTTCAAACTGCTGCTCATGCAGGGCAGCACAGGGCAGTTGAACACACAGACAACTGTGCTCTTCCGCATACATAAGTCCACAGATGTCATTAATTGGTTTATATCTCTGGGATTGTCATTTGAATGAGTAATAATATCCCTGCCATCCAGAGAATCAGCTCGACTTGCTTTCCTGGAGTCTTGGCCACTGCTTTTTTTTTTTTTTTATTCAAGCTTGCAATCTCCCAATGATAGGGTGATCATGTTTCAAGTCTCCCTCAGATTTTTTTTTATTAGTCTGTGCCTGTTGCCATGAGACAGCTAATTCTGTCAGGGCTAAACTTATAATCTTATAAACTCTCTCAGTGAATAAACATCAGAACATAGATCTGGTTGCTATTGGTTGCACTAGACACTCTGAAATATTGCTGTCCATTTTTAGTTCATGAGCCCAAGCAAAGCCAGAGAGGCTGCCCGTTGCACCACAGGTTCTTTCCTGGATGTAACTGGGTCACCGGGGACTTGACATAGTGCCAGCTGTTTGCCTCTTATTCAACATGCTCTGGAAATAGAGCGAGGCCGAGATATTACCAGAAAACATTTTTCCTTTGGCGGATGAGCAGCCTAGTGCCCTGGAATGAATTTGCTCGCTGACCTGTTATTAAGCGCAATCCATCTGAAAGAGAAAACTGCCAAGTCTCTCTCTCCAGCCACTTTCATTTTCCTCAGTTTCTCTGTCCTTCTCATGTTTCTTTTATTACTGTATTGCTCTTGACCTGAATCACAGGAGTTAATAACCCAAGAAGAGTGCCTTGTCTTACACCAGCCCTAGGTCTTTTTCGCCACCTACTCGCTGCATTGTTTTCTCGGCAGGAAAGTCTTAGGAAAGTTCCATTTAGACACAGTTGAGTGATCTTTAAAGTTGAGTTAAGATATTTCAGTCATTGTTTTTACTAGCAAGGACAAAGAATTACATTGCTCAGTTCCTGCTAATGCAATCTTGACATCATTGGAGGATAGTTATCAGCGTTGTAGTAATGTGTGTGTGTGTGTGTCTGTGTGTGACTGTGTGCTCAGAGTCACTGATCCCGAATGACGTTTTTGGGAAAAATGTGCCCTAATGCCTCGTCTTGTGTTTTCATTCTGTGAAAATAACTTTTTTTTAAAGGTTATTTTTCAGAGAAGCTTGGAAAAAAAACATGCAGAAATTTGATAGCACTTTTCCACTGGACATCAGAAAAACAATGGCTGAAATCTCTTATTAACTCAATTTTACAGTACAGATGAACAGAACTGTAGAAATCCATGATGAGTAACCATTCTGAATATAATGATTCTTTTCGCCCCAATACCATGAGTAGCAAACGTGGAAGAGCTAAGAATACTTTGGGTCAGTGATTAGTTGTATATGATTATCCTTATAGCATTTCTGTATTGAATCACTTCTCTATCAGATGGTGTTTTACTGCAAACTTCAGTAGTGTAGTGACTGTCTGCCAAAGATTCTTTGGCTTTACAAATGTCTTTTTTTCCCTTTATGACTAGCGTTTTCCCGCCTCTGACTAGCATTAATGCAGATTTAAAATTAGCTAAAGTTATTCCTAGAATGACCTCCCAAGAACTCAAGAACTGTTCATATTGTTTTGTATTCTGTGTTGCGCTGCTTTCTGTGTGCATGTTACCTCCACAGTCTCGTGTAACCAATCACATCGTCTCTTATATCAGCCAGTTGATCAAGTAAAGTTAAAACATGGACAATTTTTGAAGCGTAGAAATGACAAGCCTCATCCTGACGATGCCGCCGTTCTATAAATTCATCCTACCCATCAGTCTCTCCTACCCACCTTTTCCATCCTTGCACATACTAAAAATACATTGCTGCTTTAACTCCTCGTCCATAAATCCTACTAAATACTACTCCAGGCTACGTGTGGGTTCATGTTTAGTATTGAGTTTTATATTAATAATTTTGTGTTTTATTTATTTATTTTTTTTGCCGGGTTAATTTACCAGTCGACTAGCGAATTAATGGATAACGTTAAATCTACTTGTCAGGACATGCTACCAATGTTAAACAAATAGAATGTAAAAAAAACAACATGTCACAAAGTGCTACCAGTATTTGCAGTGCTACCATCATGCAAAACTACAGGTATGAGATATTGAGAAACAAGCATGGATTGATATAATTATAAACTTTTGCTGCTGGTAAGAAATTCTGGCCGAGTAGTAAAAAAAATTATAGAACACTAAAGAGCAAAAGACCTTGAAAACAAAGTGGAAAAAAAAACAATATAAAACTGTCTTGTGAATATTCTTTTATTTTCTTACAAGGCTAGGCAAATACTGATGTGATTTATCGTTTTATTATTCCGATTTTCTTTTCCTCAATGAAATAGAATTTTAAATGGATTGTTCAGTTTTTTGAATGGTTGCTGATGTTGAAAAATCTTTCCTACTCTCTTTTATTGTTTTATAATCTTAGGACTTCAGCTATGTTTATTCCTTTCATGTGGTTGTTTAACAATGAATTTCTGCTTCGAATCATGTTTTTTTTGCCATGAAATATTCCTAATATTTAATTTTACCAGGTTGTTGTGGCCCTTCTTTCACTGATCGTATAAATCATAGTTTACCCAATTCTTTTCTTTTTACCACAAGATCCCTACTGTCAACCATTAGAGCCCTAGTGCAAAGAAAAAGCTGCTCCTGCTTAATGCACACATTTTTTGGATGAATTACTGTGCAAATAAAACAGTTTTTAACAACAGGATTGTTGTTGGTCTTTCGGGCTTCTCCCGGCAAGGCGTCGCCACAGCGGATCATCTAGTCCGCACATACAAGCTTGGCACAGGTTTTTACACCGGATGCCCTTCCTGACTCAACCCTACCGTTTTATCCGGGCTTGGGACCGGCACCTCATCCAATGGCTGGGGTTTGGGAACTGGCTGGGAATCGAACCCGGGCCTTCCGCATGGCAGGTGAAACACTTCGCACTGAGCCACCAGTGCCCAGTTTTTAACAACAGGATATTCAGTTTTAAAAAGGCGATCTAAACTTATTTAATTCCAGTGCTGTTTTATATGCAAAAATAATGGCTACAACCAGTAAAGTTTAAACTCTTGGATGAGGTGGTGGAATTTACCGTGGAGAGATGCAAAAAAGGTTTTAAAGGTTCAAGCTGACTCATGATCATGTGCTGTTTTGTCTGCTGACTCAAAATACATTTAAGAATGGACTGTGGATTCTCAAAGCTATTCCTTATTTTTTGTATCTGGAGAAAAAAAATTACAACCTTAAAATAAAGAAACTATTATTTTGGGGAACAGTTTTTTTGTCACTTGAATATGCATTGCAAGTTTTCAGGCTGCTTGTTTTTGTTTGTTGTCAGAACACTAATAAAATAATACCAGTGGCAGCTCTGACAGAGGCTTGAATGCTGCAGAGACATGAGGTTTATTTAGCAAGGAATGATTAAGTTTACCCTAAATATGTTCCACCTACTGTTTCAAAGATACACTCTGTGCAGCGACGCAAACGAACAATCGCAGACTGAGGAAGGCCCCAGAACTAAATAAGTGGCGGTTAGTTCTTTTTGGAAAATTGCGCACACTGTGGTGAACAAACTGAAACCACTGTGTCTGTCTTGCGCAAAAAGACGTAAATTGTGTTGAAACATCCTTTTTTTGTTTAAACTATACCGGCAGGTTTTTAACAAACAGTCCAGTACCATGCCAAGCAATAGATGAGATCACCAGTAGAAGGAATTTATTATAACCTTCCTAAGTGCACTTATGACTGAGCAGCTTGTTGTAATCTTTCCATGGTCTGGGGTGGTGTAACACGTCTAGTAAGGACATATCTGTTAGCTTAAGTGCATACATGACTTTTTCATGGTGTCATTGCTGCTTTTGCCAGTAGCCTCTTTTTCAGTAACTTGGCATTGTTTCTAAGTATGGTTGGCATGATGAGACTAGGTTCAGACCATGGGCTAGGCCATCATCTGCTAGCATGCGTCGGGCACATGGGTTTGTACAAGCACATGAGGCATGTACAGCTCTACAATTATTGTCAAAGGATGAGTAATTACCATCTTTAAAAAGAATAATACATGCAGTAAGAAATATTGTGTATTGATTGTTGTGAAATAACATTGAGTCTCCTGTTCCGTTTATGGGACGAGGCACTTATTTTTTTTTCCTTTGGATTGTTTCCCCCGATTTTCTCCCTAATTTCCTCGTAGTGAATTCCTGCTTGTCCTTAGAACACTCCCCATCAAGGCCACAACTGCCAACCAAGACTATCACGGACGAAAGACTATCACGTGTTTCCTCTGAGTCACATGATGCCGGCCGACTGTATCTTTTTCAACTGCCCGCACTGTTGGGAGCGACGAAAAACGCTCGGAGGATAGCGCTATTCTGCTTGCATAAGCTCACATTGATGGGTGCATGCCTCCCACTCCTCCTTTCTGAGAGAGCTCAGCCAATCAGATCTCTCACCACCCCAATCTACATCACTGGGATTCAAACTTGCAGACTTGCATGATGGGGCGTCCACTTCTATGTTCAAATCAGACTTCAAATCAGAGTTCAAATCCACTTCAAATCCAAGGTCAATGCAAAGCATTAATTTTATTTGTAAATTATCTTGTTGAAAGCTTTCTGTGGCCAACTCTTAACCTCCTGGCAGAGGTAACCAGGGATTGGGCTAAAATGTTTTGAGCCCCAATGCATCACTGAGCTTTCTTCATGTATAGCAGTGATAACATGTTCTTTTCTTTGTAAATACTTTTCTTTTTGTCATTAATATGCGATTTTGGTGTCACTTGACCACATCATGATTGCTAGATTAACTTCTGGATGACAAACTGCAAAGTTGCATTTGTTTTTAGCATATTGTTATGAAGGTAAATCTGAACTATGCAATTATAAAACTGCAACATAAACTAAACCATGCAATTATAAAACTTTTTACCCCCCCCCCCAGTTAGACTTTAGAAATGTTTTGTTATACACCGTAAATTTGTATTTATATAACATAAGTTTAGTATGCAAAGAACCAAGAACCTGTCCCTTGTTTGTTAGAAGGAAAAAATTTTGGTTTTCCTATAGTATGGATGGGCTTAGCAAGTTCAAGGTTGCTGGTATGGCCTCCAAATTCCCTAGATGAAATGTACCGGGCAAACAAGACCGATCCATGGAGGTCCCACCCTGCAACCCACAGAACCGAAGGATCCTCCACGAGCATCCCAGTGCCAGGTCTTGTGCAGTCCGAGGGCCTGACCTGCCTTGGTGGTACAAGCAGAACCTACACAATATTGTTTTGCATTGTAATATTATGGCTGATCGATGTGTGTATGTGTATGTGTGTATGTATGTGTGTGTATGTATGTGTGTGTGTGTGTATATGTGTGTATGTGTGTATGTGTGTATGTGTGTGTGTGTGTGTGTGTACACTGTATGTGTGTGTGTGTGTGTGTGTATGTATGAAAAAAAAAAAATCGATACTGTGAGCAGTACTGTGAGTCTTAGCCTGATTTTAAGTATATATATTTACAGTAGCTGTAAAGTATCTGTTATCCTTGCCTTCAAAGGATGGACTTGATGCTCGCTCTGTATTATCTCCCCAAGAAAGTTTTTTTAGACTAATAGTACTCTTAATCTGAGACCTTGAAACATTATCAGAATATATCTATTGATAGAGACTTTAATTGCTTGTTGTGAAGTCACCTGTCTAAAGGCACTTTTATGAGTATTGTATTGTGTAGTCTGTGTGTGTGTGTGCTTTTTTTTTTTTTTTTCTTTTCTAAAAAGGAAATTCTAATGAATTTGTTTTTGTTATACCAGAGATAAATAGTTTCTCCTATTGTTGGAATGGAAATCTTTTGTTATTCTGTTTCATGTTTTTGCTCATTTCATTTTGTGAAGGATGTCGTTAATTATGGAGCATTTTGTGCAAGAAAGCATAGCGGAGACGTGAGCGTTTTTTGTGTGTGGTTTGATGTGGTTTTGTATCTTTTTTTAAAAAGCGTAGAAGAGCTGAAGAGCTAGTCGTTTAGGTCAGCTACATTCAGCCTGGTTTAAAGTTGACTCTAGACTTTTTATGAAATTTTTTATGTATTTTATGAAATTGTTTTGTGTATACATTTTAAAAATCGCTAAACGAACATCTAAAGTAAACCTAAGAGTAGCGTAGTGGTGGTAAACTTTTTTTCATTTAATTTTTTTGTTGTTGTGGACTATACTAGTAGTAAACAAAGTTTTATAGTCGTTAATATTAAATGATTACTAGGTATGGCATGTTCTTTCTCCATGTTGGCATTGGTTAGGTGTTGTGCTGTGCTGTGCTTTTTTTTTTTTTTTTTTTTTTCTCCCTTCACCTCTCACCCACTTCCCCTGACCTTGAATTTGCTAACCAAAATACTATAAGACAAAATAGACTTAAGGTTTTATCAATATACTTGGTGAAGTATAATCAATGTCTGGATAAACAATAGAACAATGAAGTATCTTTTTTTAAGAAAACAAAATGTAAGCAAACCTGCTCTCCTGGGAGAAAGTGGGTTCCTGGTAGTTATCCACCAAGAGGATTTTGAAATAGCATGTCTGTTACCTATTGCTTTCAATGAACTGACTCAGACACTTCTGAGGAATAATCTGCAGATTCTGGGTTTGCCAGAGCTGATAAGAACATATGCGAAACTGCGAGTGTGAATACATTTCATCATCCTTCCTGTGTGGATGATAGGTGAACAGATAGGTGCATTAATCAGCAATACAATCAAAGACTCTCTGTCAAATCTGATATTGTATAAGAATGTGCAAAACCTCTATTTGCAAACCCACTCTCTGTCTTCTAAATGAAATCCTTGTTATTCGTGCGACTAGGAGAGACATTGAAATGCTCCTTTATTACGCTTGACATATTTCTGTGGTCACACTTCTGCAAGTTCATCCAGATTCGTGGAAATGAAACGGCTCTAGTTTCTGAGATGTTATTTTTAATTCTCGGTTAGACTGAAACTGCTGGGGCGGAAGTCTTGACGTACTGTGGAGATCTCAGAGCGTTCATCTTAATTGAATTTTTCTGTTTCTTTTTTGAACATCACTAATCCAAGTACAATTTACCTACAGTTAGTCAGTTAGTGTGTTTTGCAAATATGTATTTTGGGATTTTTGTTTCATTTAATGTAGTTTCATGGTAACTTGCCATTTAAGCGAGTAGTAGATGTTGTATATCCCCTATTTTTGGTATGCTTTTCTCGGCACAGGCTTCAGGATCTTGATTCGACAGTTGGATCTTTGTACCTCAGTGCATATGTAGTTTCATGCAGTGTTACATTTTCCTGGGTATGAGTTAGTTTCGTCACTGAACTGAAAAAGCATTCTTTGGAATCCTGTCTTGTTCAAAAATGTTGTATGGAAAATTTATGCTGAGTAAAATTTACCAGCCTCTCAAGTGAAGCTTGTGCATGACTTGGTGCCATTAGGCACACTTGTACCGCACACCCTGCACAGGTTCATGCGGGGCTTGGAGCCTATGCCAGAAGACCCAGGGCAAAGAGTGAGATGCACCCTGGATGGGGTGCCAATCCATCACAGGGCACAAAAACGCATGAACTCAGATCAGCCTAATCTGCATGTCTTTAGTACCCGGAGGAAACCCACAACGCACGGGAAGAACATGCAAACTCCACTCACACAGACTGGAGGGCGGGATTCGAACCCTCGACCTGTGGGGTGACCCAAAGAAAATGAAATAAAATCAGAGATAAAAGTGTATCTTGATCAGAAATCAGACCTTGTGATGAACACAAGAGACTGTTGTTCGGACCTGTAGTTGCTCAAGAGTGTAAGCACACGCCTAATCTCATGCACAACTTGACTAACTGTTCTAAGGAAAACTGCAATAGCTATCTTTATTTTTTTGCTTCAGTGGCCAAACACATTCCTTCCTGTTTTGTCATGCTAAGCTAACATATTGTTAGATTACAAGGGCACATTAGTTAACTTTTAAACGATTCCGAATCAAGCTGTTCCACATAATTTTGGGAAAAAAACATTTCTTGTATGCACCTGGATTTGTGACAGAAATATGCCTACGATCCACTGGCCTACTTCCTTGTTTTTTCCCCACATCACTGTTCGCCTGGCCTAGATCTTGAATAGGGTTACAGCTGTGGCTCAAAAACACAAAAACCTCTTCAAGTAGCTCGTCTAAACGGATGTCCTAGTACCGAACACAATACCAGCTGTTATTTTAAGCCTGAGGCAGTGTGAGACCTGAGATTTTACCTCACAACATTTCAATTAAGGCGATACTTAGCTGTTAAGATCTCGTCTTAAATTTAGTCATCTGAGTTTGATGGGTGAACGATAATAATAGATAGCGGTTCTGGCTGGCAGCCACGCTGGATGTGTAGTTTAAACTGGATGTCTAAATAAACTTAAGGTATAATATCTTATAATGATCTGAATGGTTTAGCTCTGGGTGCCAATATAGTCCATCCTGAGCAGTACAAGCAGGACTGCTGTTGGTTTCATTGATTACTCACAGCTTAGCCAGAGGAAAGTATTTTGGAATAGTACCTCAGAGAATATACAAAAAAAGTTTTATAAAACATTCTTAAATTATAAAAATAATTGTTTGGCTGTATCTGTAATACCTTTTCTATTCATAGTTTTTAGGCCTCTTTTTGTTCATTAATTCAACACCTCAGGGTTTTACTAGTAATCCTAGGTTTACTAATGGGGTCCTGAGAGAGAATCCTCTTTTGTTTCTTTCGCATAATATTGAAACTGAAGATGATTTGGTTTTGGAACATTACTAGGAGTCACCGTAAAGACAAACCACATTTAAAATAAGTGTCCATGTTATTTTGGTATTTTTACCATACTGAAATACTGCACAACAATTCTGCAATTACTTTTATCCAGACGGCGACAGTGACCATCTTCCCCCCACCCCCCAATTTAATGACGTCACACATTCAGTTTTTTTCTTTTTTCCAACAGCTTTTGATACTCGCCCAGTGTTGTGCTAACATGATGTAGCTAACTAGCCAAAGTCTGCTGTTGCACAGTATACTTTAAACAGTTCACCCTGTTCCATGATGAATGAATGCTGGTTGAGTGGAAATAGACAAAATTCCTTCAGAACATTTTGTGATGTGACCAACGCAGGCATCACTCTCTCCGTGCCTTACTATATAGGACAATGTTGTTGTTGTTGTTATTATTATTGTTTGTAAGTAATCTACATATATTGTAAGCAGTAATTCATTAATGTTACATAGGCTGTTAATCTGCTTTAGTACTGACAGGATCCGGCTTTGCACATTAATTCGATTTGTAATTTGTTCACAAATTATATTCATTTCAATAGTACATGCTTTGTAATGTATCAAATTTTGCTCCAATATAATCAGTATGTTATGAAATTTTCACAATAGCAGCAAAAGGTATCCGAGGTTGCTTATATTACCAGGGTAACCTGTTGCTTCCACCTTGGAAATTTCACACTTCCAGAAAAATAATAATGATAACATCTGTCTGCATAAGTTATGACTGTGGGCTTACTAGATTACCGGAACGTCATGTTCTATTAATGCAATGTTAATTTACACATTAATATTGTTTAATGAAAGAAAAAGCACACATCCATATAAAAAAATTGCCTCTTCATCAAAAGTTCCAATCAGAATTTGAAACATCTCATTGATCAAAAGGAGCAGATGATCAAATGTTATTCATAATTTGGATTGATCGACAGAATGATGCAAACCGCTTTGTTACCAGACTGAGAAAAGAGAGTAGAAAAAAATAAATGGCTCAAAATATAGAAAAGTACTGGTCGAACGAAGCCCAAAAATAGATCCCTGTGGTAGCTGGCATCCTGTTAAAAAGTGACACTGCAAAAAAAAAAAACTTGTGATTTCTGTATAAATTGGTATTTGTGTAATAAGTAGTCGGAGAAAGTCTTAAATGAACTCCGACATTGCAAACAGTCTCTCAGGTTTAATGTGGCATTAAGTATTTTATATTCTCCCATAAAAATGGTACGATACAGCCACGGAACATTACTTTAAGGAACGGTTGACCATTTTCCCCAAATCATCTTAACATCTGTGGTAAGCAGTCGTCCATCACGGCAGCTTTCATCACGTTTAATGCGCTTCGAGGAGCTAATACACCCGAGACCACGAAGATCGATTACATCATTTACACAACTGACATGCTCTGCATATCTAATATAGGAGCTGTTCATATAAAATAGTTTGTTTAAGGGTTTTTATGTGTTATATATTATAGAATGCTTGTTTTGCAAAAACATACCAAAAAGTCACATATGCTAATATTTCATCCAGTGACCTTTAACTTTGATTACAGCACACAATATGGCGGCAAGTCTATACATTCCATATGGTGTCTATACTGTGTGTATACCGTGTATATATATATATATGTGTGTGAATGTATGTATGTATGTATGTATGTGTGTATGTGTATATGTATGTATGTATGTGTGTGTGTGTGTATATATATATATATATATATATATATATATAAAATATACACTCACCTAAAGGATTATTAGGAACACCTGTTCAATTTCAATGCAATTATCTAATCAACCAAT
>JAQQZT010000009.1:18683237-18696237 GCA_030068275.1 Clarias platycephalus | reverse complement strand
CACACACACACACACACACACACACACACACACACACACACACACACACACACACACACACACACACACACTATGAATTCAGCACACCACCTGTCAACCCTGAAACACCTCAAGTTGAAGGACGGATTCATGAGAAAGGTTCATTTACACTTTAGCATATCTGTATCTTAACACACTTAAACATTTAAACTTCAGTTAAGGAAGCTAACGGCTCAAATGAGTTAGCTACCACATCAGGAGTTATTGAAGCATATATGCGTGTTACCATATAAATATACGGTAAAACAACAAATTGACATTTGCTAATTTATATTTATAGATACAATTTGAATGACACTTGTTTAGTGGTTAGCACTGACGCCTCACACTTCCAGCGTCGGGGGTTTGAAGCTTGCCTTAAGGCTGTGTGCATTTGCATGTTCTCTTGTGATTAGTGGGGGAACTCTGGTTTTCCCCATACTGTCCAAAAATACGTGTTATTGGCTGATAGACATTTCCAAATTTGTCTGTAGTGTATCTTTAGTGGTGTGAATGTGTGTAGGTTGCCATAAGTTAGCAATATGATCTCATCAAAATCCCCTACAGCAATGACCACTGGCATGATATCAAATGACATTGCGGCCAGCTTAGCAATGCCGTCTTGGATTAATATAAACGTTAATGCGGTTTAAAAGACATGTCATCTGATTCCCAATTAAATCCCTAGTGTGCTATATATTTTCTGTGGTTAGCGTTGGTCACGATGTACTAACATACTGTATGCTCACTAGTGATCAGTGCAGAGTAATTTGCAGGAAGTGAGGTGAAAACCCTGTAAATATTTAGCCTAAAAGCCTAAACTAGGATAAAGGTTTTCTTGAAGAACTCATATGAAAAGGTTATAAAACAATTTGGGCTTCAACATTCTACCATGAGAAAGATTATTAACAAGTGTAAAGCATTCATGACACATTCCAGCACATTCACACCAAGGCTAGACCAAGCCATGCCTAGAGAAATACAAAAAAACCAAGTCCATGATAGCATAATTAGAAGACGACTGAACCAGTACGGTTTGTTTGGAAAGGTTGCCAGAAGAAAGTCTCTTTTGTCTAGAAAGAACATGGGAGCACAACTAGGGTTTGCAAAACTGAATCTGAACAAAGCACGGTTTCTGGAACAATGTTCTACAGACAGAGCAGACCTACAGTAAGTGGAGTTGTTTGGTGTTAATGACGAGTGCTTGATAAAAAACCAAACAGCATTTCAGCAGAAACACCTCATACTCACTTCCTCATCTGGTAGGTACCCCTAAGAACTGTGCCAAAATTGCCTGAGCCAAGCTCTCCATCCTCCAGGAACAAGTTCTTCCGGTCCACTGTGGTTGAGCGTAGTTCATCAGGATCAGCATATGGACTCTCATACACCTCTGAGCTCATGGGTAAGTCATCTGGGTTAGCATGTTCAGAGAGTAAAAATATGTGAGTGAAAACCAGTTATTTCAGCAAGCTCCATCACAGCTGTACAAAACATGTTGTATAATCATATACATGCTGTATAATCTCAATGTGGACATGTTAACCAACCTGTTCCAGGCACTGTTTCCCTCTCAGCATAATGATTATCAGTCTCGTGAGTTTTGCCAAGGATTGTTTTGATCTACAGTCATACAAGATGAAAAAGAGGTCTGAATGGTACAGGTTCATTGGTGCACACGGTCTAATACACAAGTTTCCAACTCTGGTCCTAGACTACACATTGTCCTGCACAAGCTGATTTCCCCGGTCTGAATAACCCACTTTAACACAGGAAGAGCTCATAGTTAGCTGACTGGTTCAAATATGTGCAGGATGAAGGGTACTCCTAGACTAGGGCTGGAAACCTGTAATCTAATTAGCTACATGGACACATATTGGCTAATTACAGTCTTTGTTTGGAATGCTTACATGATCCTACTGCACACTGGCACACTTTTCTCAATAGCTTTGTTTTCTTTTGCCAAGACATACAGTAGACGTCTTCTCCTTACACACTTCTTGCACCTTCAACCACAAATCCCGTGTACACGTCTCACCCCACAATGTGGGAGTGCTAAGAAATAACATGCATGCATTTGGAATCCGTGAAAGGACACTGACCTTACCAGGGCAAACATCTAAGATCTTTTCTTTACACCTCTTTAACGTTGTCTATGGAATGAGAAAAATGAAGTTAAAATTTAATTCCTATAGACAGTAAAATACAAAGGCAGAGATATACATGTTTCTGCGATAGTGCGATACATGTATGGGTTATTTTTATGCAGGAATGCCACAGAATAATAGCCTACATGACATGGTTACTGCCAGCCAGGGGTTCAGCCAGAGAGTTTTCCATTGGAACAGTACACACATACTGTACAATGACGGTTTGAGAATTCTCTGGCTGAACAGAAATGAGATGACACATTCTGCACAATAGTTTCGTTATAAATTTATAAAGATTTCATTATCTGCTATCTGAAATATTTCTTTCTTTTTTGTTCTGTTCATTTATTCATCCGTCCATTCATTAATTTCTTTATTTATTCTTTTGTTCAGTTTCATTGAAGCATGAAATATATAGTATGTCCTGCTACAATTTACTTCTATAAAGGTAAAAAAGAATGCAGTTCTAGTTATGTATGATATACAGTAACTGTGTGCTACAGTCAGGCCCATAAAATTTGAAACAACATTTTTTTGGCGTTTGGCCGCTGCACACCACCATCACCTTGAATTTATAATGAAAGGCTCAAGATGTGAGCGAAGGGGTTTGACAAAAATGTGGCATTAACAATGATATTTTCATAAACACTCCCTCATTTTTCACAAATAATGGAACAAATTAACATAATTACAATTTAAATCCTGTGCAGTCGATGACTGTCTGATGTCTGCAACCCATGGACATGACCAAATGCTGAGTTTCCTCCCTTGTGATGCTTTGCCAGGCCTTTTACTGCAGTTGCCTTCAGCGTTCTGCTTATTTGTGTGTCTTTCTGCCATCAGTCTTGTCTTCAGTAAGTGAAAAGTATAAACCCTTTCATGAATAATGTAGCGGTTTTGCAGCATTTGGCTGAATCTGAGCATAGAGTAGTATCTAACTCTATACAATACATTTCAGAATTCATCCTGCTACTTTTATCAGCAGTCAGATGATAAATGCAATACAAGTATTAATAAAGTAATAATAAATACAAGTGACCCAGTCCCATTAGTAGCCATACACACTTACTGTATGCCATAACACTGTCTCCCATCACTCTTCCCATCATCATGCTGTTGCCAGATAGTTCCTTCTTTGTTTAAAGAATGTTCTAATATTATATTGGCCACTCCCACTATATTGTCCCACTCCCAACTCTCTATTGGTTTTTTTTATTTTTTTTATTTTTTTTAAATGATGCCCCTAATGATGGCCTCCTTCACTTGTATGGATACTTAATTTTGATGAAGTGAACACTCAGAACACACACAACTACCTCCAGGCTTCCACCAGGAGTAATGAGGGAGCTGGCCACACCTGGCCATGCAACTGCTTATGAGCTATTTGTTCCATTATAAAAATATGTATAAAACTGACTGTAATGGTTAATGCCACACTTTTGTCAAATCTGTCAAATTAAAACTGAAAGTCATGACCGCTCAAATAGGGAGAGTTTAATTTCAAATGCAATGTGGTGGTATACAGAGGCTAAACTATAAAAAAAGAAAAAACAGTTACTGTAAGTGTTTAAAAAAAAAAAAAAAAAAAAAAAAGCATTGCTTCAGAAATTATGGGCCTGGCGGTATATTGATCTAAATATTTAACTTTGACTCACTTTGATTTTGGAGCTAGCATTTTAAATTTCTGAAATTTTGAGAAAAGTGTTTCAGAGAAGAGCACTGTTTCCTGAATTATTTGTAAGCAAGGGAGAAAAACTGTAATGGCACATTGTGTCCATGAAATGGCACACAAGCAAATCACACCACACACTGTTTCCCAGTCTCATTCATGGCCCTTTGCATATAAAAATGCACCTAAATCTTTGGATGTTAAATCAGAGTGCATTTATAGTTTTCTGGTGGAGGGCCATGAAAGAGAAGAGAATCCGAGTCTGTAAAAAAAGCCACAGGATAAACTCAGGGCACAAAAAGAAGAGATAAGAGCTAAACTTTTGCAGGCATACACTCTTGGAAAAAATGGTTCAGTGAATAGTTACTGTTCTTGTGTTCACCTTTAAGGTTTATTAATAGGGAAACGCTTTATTGTACAACACAGCACAATTAAGAGTTCCCCAGAGGGACAAAAAGGAATCCTGTAGTGTTCTAGATATTTTTTCTAAGAGTGTAGGAAGTGGCAGATCAGTGTTTTAATTGAAATTAATAAGAAAAGTCTGAATATGTAGTCAAGTAATCAGTTGAGCTGATTATGCCTATTTGTAATGAGGGATTTATATATGGGAAAAAAGGTGTTAGTTTTTGGCACGTTGCATTTTTTTCCAGTGAGCACTAGGTGACACTCTAATTTAGATAAACCATGGTAGCGATCTTCCTGTTCTGGGTTACACAGGGTGAGAATAAAATCTTCCCCTGATTATGTAGAAGTGTAGTTTTATAAATTATGCTACCTACTGTAGCACAGGTTTTCTGTAATATATGTTCGATCTCAGGCCAAGATTTTATTCTCATCCTGTATAGTTGATAGAAGGGGTTTTGTACACTGTAACACTACACATGTCAAATGTTTGGACACACATGCTTAAATTAAATGTTCATATTAACAAGCAGCAAACTGACAGACGATCATCAATATCAACAACAAGGAAGCTTTTGCATGAAGGTATTTGTCAGAAAGTGACACATTGACATGGTTGGCTGGAATGTTCCCTCGGACCAATCCTTAGGCGGGTGTGGTCTGAAGAGTTTTTAGGTTGCTCCATACAATTTCACTTAATAATCTTTATAAGTTGTAAGCTTTATATATATATATATATACAACCATTGCTAATTAGCTTCCAAACAAGAATACGTGCTGCCTGTTGGCATGAACATAAGATCAAACTATTTAAATTAATTTCTAATGGTTGATGTCTATATGTGATTTTTTTCCATTCAAAATGTCCAATAAAAATAAGAAAAAGTTACGTGAAATAATATATATATTTTACTATTGTTCCACTTGTTAAATAATAACAACAAAGTAAACCCTGCAAGGTGTGTCCAAAACATATGACTGGTGGTGTATGAAGTAATAGCAACTTGTTTCAGATTGCATTTTGGATTGGAATAGATTTCTAAGTTTAGTTAACAAATATTTTTTGAGCATCTACAGTGTGTGTGTGTGTGTGTGTGTGTGAGTGGTGTGTGCGTGCATGTCTGCCTGCATGTCTGCGTGTGTGTGTGTGTGTGTTTATCAGCCTGTGATTGGCACCAAATGATAGGCATGGTGGATGATGGAGTCGTTGCCGTGGAGATGAAGTGCAGGTGAGTGGACAAAGAGATGTGAGAGTGCAGATGAGAGGGCGTAGGCAACCAAAGACGGATTAGCAGGGAAAAACCACATGTAGTGGTGGATGACAGCCATGCAGACATCGTCTCTCCGGGGCAGAGAGAGGAGGGGATGGTATATCTGTGCACCTTTTTGAGACCAGGTTTGGGGAAGGAAGCAGATCGGATTCTGGAGAGAATTCCACTTGTGACACCCAGCTAGAAAACCACAATTTTGAAGAGGATAAAGTTATTGTATTGAAAACCTATTTACTACAGGTGACCCATGCACTGCTTTATGCATCAGCATTTCGAGTTATATTAATGGTGTATAAAGTAAGAAAGAGATCATGCAATAAGATATCCTGAAGTATCTGAGGTATGCTGTAAACCTAAAGATAAACGACAAGGTAATTAGCGACAATTTTCTTATATAATTAAATTTAAAATTCACTGTGAAGCATGAAGCATTTCTACCAGGGAGGATTGTCAATGTTGTGTTACGCAGCATCGTAGATGGTGCTTCCATCAAATTAATATTTCATTTCTGCGCTCATTTTGTTTTAATGATAATTAATTTGCCAACAAGATCTTAATAACTTTCGGTAAATGCCAAAAGTCAAACATGAGTTAATGCTTTCTGTGGACCGATATAATTATGACTTGGTAATACTGTATGATCTAATTGCAAGAGTAAATATTTCATTATTATTATTCACTTTTTTTATTCGCACACACTGTTTGTTTGATAATGTTGGAAGAGAAGCACTCACCTCTGGATGATTTCCTGGAAGTGCAGGTGGATCTGAGCACAAGAAACATTAACTTGTAAATTCTACCATTAACAATAAAGAAGTAAATAGCATTAACTGTAAAATGTTTTTTAATTTTGATCCGCACTCTCAATTATATGATGTATTATGAATTTAGTTAACCATTGACGCATATCAAAACACCTTAACCAATCCATCCTTTTGTCCATCCATGCATACAACCACCCATCTACAACGCATTCATCCATTTATTCATCTATGCATTCATGCACACAATCATATATATATATATACATACATACAATCATTTAAACACCCAACCAATCTTTCAACCAACTATACAGTCATGAAAGTTAGTGAACTTAAAAAAAAGAAAGAAAAAAAAGAAAATGTATACAAATAATAAAACATTTAATCTGATTATGGCAAATATAACTTCAGATGAACAACAACATTTTACTTTTTTACACTGTGCTATTTTTTATTTAACAACAATGAAGCCAAAAAGAAAAAAATCTTGGTTTAACAGCTTGTAGATCCACCTTTAGCAGCAATAACGTAAAATAATCGTTTCCTATATGACTTTATCAGTCTCTCACATTGTTGTGGAGGAATTTTATCCCATTCCCAGTTACTGTAGGTTGAAGTCTGGACTTCTACGTTAATTCTTTAATTTTTCAGCCTTTCAGATGTAGATTAATGTCTTGTTGCATGACCCAATTTTGACATCATTCATCCAATTTTTGGCTGTCACAGATGGTGTCACATTTGCTGCTAGAATACTCTGGTATATAGAGGAGTTCATGGTCGAGTTAATGACTGCAACGTGCCCAGGTCTTGTTGCTGCAAAACAAGCCTAAATCATCACTCTTCCACTGCAGTACCTAACGGTGGGTATGAGGTGTTTTTGCTAAAATGTTGTGTTTGGTTTTCGCCAAAGATAGTTCTTGGAATTAACCCCAAACATCTATCCCTAAGACATTGTTCCCGAAGCCTTGTGCTTTGTTCAAATGCAGTCCTGCAAACCTCAGTCATGCTTTCATAGTCTTTTAGACAGACTTTCTTTTGGCAATACTTCTTAACAAACCATATTTGTTCAGTCTTCTTCTAATTGTGCTGTCATGGACTTTAACATTTAACATGCTCAGTGAGGCCTGAAGGGTCTGAAATGTAGCGCTTGGGTTGTTGTTTATATCTCTAAGCATTGCACGGTCTTGTGTGAATGTACTGGGATGCCCATTCCTGGGAAGATTGGCAACTGTCTTGAATGCCATCCACAATAATTTTTACTGTAGAACGTTGAACTCCAAATTGTTTGGAAATGGTTAGAAGCACCTTGCTGCAACTTACCCTCTTAAATCCTGAAAGCAGTAATGGGGTATTTAGTATGGGCCACATTTTTTTTCTTTTTGGCTTAATTTTGTTAAATAAATAATGGTGTGGTGAAAAAGTTATATTCTGTTATTCGTCTGAGGTTTGCTTAATACAGATACTTGGTACAATCAGATGATTTTATGTTTTTATACAAAAACAGACAGAAGTAAAAGAAGGGGTACTAATTTTTGAACATACCTGTATATTAATAACATATATTATCCCTCCATTCATTCCACTAAACACGTATCTATCAATCCATCAATTTATAGATCCACCTATCCCTTGGCACGTCAGGACCTCCAAGGAACTCTCAATATATTCATTCAAACCTTTATACATCCATCCATCCATCCATCCATCCATCCATTCAACCATTCCTTTCATCCACCCAATCATTCCCTTTATCCACCCAATCATTCCCATCATCCACCCATCCAACCATCTATTGAATTGTCAATTCAAACATTGAACTATGCAACCATCTGTTCATTTATTGACCCCACTATCTATCCACTGAGAGCAAACATGGCTACCTTCAGTTCGGGGACAGGCTTCAGTCAGGCTTCGAAGCAGGCCATCAGGTTTATAGGAATAATGCTCCACCAGCTACAAGACGAAATATAATAAAAACAATTAAAATTAGTTGAATATTTATAACTATTGATTTATTAATTAGTATCCACAGCCACTTGTAGTTTTAATGTAGTTTTCTATATTAGTGGTAACGACATAATTTAGATAAATTAGTCAAAATAATGGGAGAAATAATGGAGAAATATTCAGTCTTCATACAGCACAGGTCAGCATATAAAATAATAAAAAGAAAGCTTGCGTTAGCTTTCTGTATACAGTCAGTACCTGCCAAAGTGTGTCAAACTTTTTCCCATCAGGAATGGAAAGTTTGCCAGCTTTGTCCCTGTCGATGCGATAGTGCATGACTTGGCCATTGTGGAGAAGACAGAGCGCAAAGGAGCCGTTGTTATCTCGCTGTCGAATTCTGTTGAGTTGAGAGTAACCAGAAAGGAAAGACAAACCACTTTAGTATACATGTAGGGCAAACATTTAATCTAACACTTCCAATGTTAGACTCATACTAAATGATCATAGATAAGTTTAAAGAAAAAAAGAATTCAGCATAAGACAGCCAAGAGATTTCCAAACATTTCACATGTTAAAGGCCTCTCTAGGTTAGCGAAACAGAAAGAAGAACTGTTACTCTCAGAAAGAAGAACTGATGTTCCTGTCAGAGTCTAATACCCAGATAGGCGACAAATTAAAAGACAAACTCCGCCTCTGATACTGTATGTTGTCGAGGCATTTTACCGGTATGTGCTTGACCTTTACAGTACTGTAACTAGGATCAGATCGAGCGCCTTCTGATTATTTTGGTGCTCTAGTGGACGTATAGAATCTGCGTCAGTGGGCATTCTGTTCTGTTGGCTGGTGATGGAGTCGTAATAATTCAATTAACTAGTTAGCTTTAGTTCATATCTTTGGTGTGAGCATAAGCTGATTAAAAACAAAGACTTTTTCATGTAACATCTTTAATAAGGGTGCCAATAACTCTGGCTTTGACTGTATATATGCCTGTAAACTATTTTTTTTTTTTTAATGACAATTAGTTATATACTTTGGTGGAACGCACACACACACACACACACACACACACACGCTCATACACACGCACGTGCATAAATGTCTTATGACTCCACCTCCCAGCAGTTCCTTGGTCATTTCAGGAAGTCCTGTAAGACAATGCGAGAGCGGAAACCACAGGATGTGCCTGTTTCTGCCTCTTTCTCTCGTTCTGTCTCTCTCTCTCTCTCTCTCCCTCTCTCTCTCTCTCTCTGTGGGTGGGTATATGTGTGTATGATGTGTAAGCGCACAGCCATAAAAAGACTTACAGAGAATCCGCTCAGAAAAAGAACCGTTCTCGAGTTGGACAGTTCTCGAGACTTCCTTCCCAGGGAAACTGAATTAGCTCATTTCTTGTGTAAAGAATTACTGAAATCCTTTTAAAGTTACAGTTTTTAACTAAATGTAATGTATAAATAATTAATTAATAGATGCAATACTTTATTTGCAATTTAATATTTTTCATGAACATGTAGAATATATCATTCTGAACATATGTAATGAATTATGTAACATATGTAATGAAATATGTAAATCATAAAATTCATAAAATTAAATTAAGATAAAATTCCAGTTAACAACCCAAACAACCTGAAAAGGAAGTCTAAGTCCAATGGTTATTGACTTAACAATATCTTATTTTATTACCTTAAATTACACACAAGTAAAAAAAAAAATCATTCTTGAAACAGAGAACTTGACCTTCTTTATATCATTACTTACATAAAAATATTTGAAATAATGTATTTCTTGAGAATGGTTGAAAAAATTTATTTTATACTTTTGACATGTCTTAGATCACGAGAAAGATCTCTGTTCCAAGTCTACAGGACTTACAGAAATTTGCCATTGGTGCGCCGGTGGGTAAGTAAACGTGGCTCAGAGTCTTCCCGTGAGATGGTCCCATGAAACCAGGGCATCTTCTCGTGTGCCGTGGTGGCAATCAGCTTCTCCAGCTGAGGCCTCTGACTGATAAGAGCCTGCTCCAATGAGGCACCCTGTTAAAAGGAAAAATACAATGCATGATTTTTAAAAGAAAAGATGAAGATGAAGATGATAAAGAAGAAAACAAATACTAATTCACTGTTAGACCTTCTATGATTAGAAATAATGAAATCTTTTAAATGAGATTTTTCTTTTAAAATTCAAACACAATCCAAAATTCAATTTTAAATAAATTAAAAGTGAAAAATGTTTGGTCTTTTTTTTTTTTTTTTAAATAATCAGCAAACAGACAAGACTTCTTTCAGTTTCTACCAGTGAGTGGTTAGCAGTTAGCCTTCGCAAAATGTGGAAGTTCGAGAAAACCACTAAAGATATGGTAATTTTCTTAGAAAACAAGACAACAAAAGGTTACTGTCCACTTGTCAAGAAAGAGACCAATACATCATTCATAAAAGCCTGTTAAGTGTAACCCCTCTTACTCAAGTTTAGTTCAGCTCGAAGGAAGTTGAAATGCAACATGAACTGCGATGGTGTTTTAAATGCAAATGTTTTTTTTAAGCAGGAAAAGAAGAAAATACTACACTGAAAGCATACTTTCCATTAAAACAATAACTCTTGTTTAATAGAGGAAGACTATTCACTTCTGTTTTGGAAATGTCAGTGTAGAGATGAACTAACCGTCTTTCAGGAAGTCAGCACATATAAATGTTTAAGGAGCTTAAAACCACCGTATGCAATAGATTTCCTTTTAACCTATTCAGTCAATAATCAGACATTGAGTGTTCCTCAAGCTATTATAAAAACAGAGCACATACGCAGAATTAGTAGAAAATTAAATATATTAGGAGAATAATATTTTTAAAATAAAATAATAAGTAAAACGATTTCAATCGCACCACTAGGATTATCATCCAACATTTAATAAGGCCACATTGTGTATGTGTACAGTAAGTACAGTACATAAATCTGGTATTTTAGATTCTAGTCTTCCAGTGTGACATGGGATATGCAGTATGAAGACAAGTTAGACATGGATGATACAATATTTAAGACATTTGAATAAATATTTAAATGTATGTTGCAGATCACTGTATGTCTCGTTATTGACTATTTAATGTACATTTACATTTAGGCATTTGGCAGATGCTCTTATCCAGAAAAGTGCTTAAGTTTCGGTAATTGGATAGATCTTCACATTGGGTTACTAGGTTACTAACTAAGTACCATCAGTCAAACACTGTTGGGAAGTTTCATTTTTTATGGTAGATTAACCCTAATACTAAAGAAACATTCAGGGTCATTCCACCACCTTGGTGTTAGGACAGAAAAGAGTCTAAATGCATGTCTTCCTTGATCTCTGCGAGATGATTTAAGTAGTGTTCTAACATTTAAAACATCCATTTTAGATAGAAATTTGAAACTGAAACAACACATTCAGATTCTGAACAGGAGATCGCTTAGTGATTGGTGGAGTGTTTCTGAAAGTCCCGCCTTTCTGTAGTGCAAGCAGTCTACAAAAGTCACTTGAGTGCATGGAGAGAAACCTGACTTAGCAGACCAAGCTGCATCATTTGGTTTTTTTGAGAAAACAAACTTTAAAGTGTAACTTTCGTTTGGTTGGCTGTGGTGAGAGTTTACAAGTAAGGGGTCACATACTATATTATTATACTTTATATGCATACGTACTGTAGAGGTTGAGCATCAATGTAATTCCAGCATGCATTTTATTTGTTTTTACAGGTTTAAAAAACACTGAGGTGAAAATTACATTACGGTGCTCTTTATTCACTATTCACCTCTTTCCTTTTTAGTATTTTAGCTAGCTTCCTTTAATACCTCAAACCTTTCACGCATCGTACGATTTAAAGAAAAATGCATTATTATTAAAAGTAGGTCACATCTAAGGTTACATTTAAGAGATAAGGTAACCCCATTATTATTTAGAATGTTTCTTATTAGTTTAACAAAATGACACCGTACATACTGTATGGACTTCTAGCTTTGCTGAATAAGTCATGGCTTGAAAAAGAATCAAAATGCAACATTTTCAGGTCTTTTCAGAGAAGAGCGAGCACCAACCTTCAGCTTCCATGTCTGCTGTACATATTGCCTGATGAGCTGCTCCTTCAGATCTTCAAAAGCCCCCACCTTGGGCTCGACGCCCCGGGGCCGATTACAGGGCTTTTTCAGTAGACACACCAGGCCATCAGACTCCTGTGCATGGTACTCCACTACATCCGCTGGAGTGCGGTGGGATTTTCCACCTGCTATGGCGTATGTATCATTCATCTCCCTTTCGATGGTGTAGTGGTAGGACTGATGGTTGTAAGCCACAGACAGGGCAAAGCCACCCAGGTAGTTGCGGCTCTGGCGGAGCAGGTAGAGGCCATTGCTCATGCCTGATTGCCTCAGGTAGTCTTCAGCTTCCTCTCGAGTGATGTTGCCATAAAAAAACGACAAGCCTTGGACCTGGTCTGCCATGACTACTTGCTCACCTCTGACTGCCAAAAGAAGACCTATTCACTCGCTACCTGTTACAAGAAAAGGATGAATTTTATTAATTGTGCGAGACAATATTATCTATAGTGTTAAGATCTGATCACAAACAAAGGAATAGGTGTCATCTGTTTGGCCAAGTTGTCACCTTTTGAGATTACTCATGTTTCTTGCTATTATTCCAAAATCGCAAGTGATTATTTTTTGACTTGCACAACTATATCTTTCTAAAAACAGATGCCAGTGATGCAGACACAGCTGAAAGTGAAATGCCAACAAATTCTTATGAAGCAAACCCCTGGTCAT
>JAQQZT010000009.1:18662017-18676248 GCA_030068275.1 Clarias platycephalus | reverse complement strand
ATTCATGATGTCCCTGAAGACCGTGTTGTTTTTCTCATCACGTAGTAAGGCACAGCAGAGGTTATGTGAAATCTATGTGAATAAAGGGTACAGTGCATTTAGAGATGTCTGCATACATTTTTTTTTTAAATAGACCTACTTAAAGAGCAGATTATAAAGCATGTTTAAAGCACTTTCTGATGTAAATCATTATTCCATTATTAATTGGATTTCATCTAAATTTGTGTTTTTATATTTCTTTAGCAAAATATCTCTTAAAAGAAGAGATGCCTAGGGCTAACAGGATTGCCAACGTATTGATGCCAAGAACATGTTTAGAATAAAATGTCTACAACAATCACTGCTAATGGTGAAGCACATGTGAGTTCATGTTACAGATGCTGTAATTTTTTTTATTTTGCACAGTCTATTAAATCATTTTACATTTTCAATAATACATTATTAAATACTGTCATGTTCACATTAAGCGTGAATTTAAAATGAACATATTTAAAAGAATGTGTAATTTAAGGCTAACATTTGATTGTGTGGTCATGGGCCAGAAGCACGCTGTGAACATCTGTTTGTTGTGATGTGACTCAATGAACTGAAGCCAGTTGTGAGGTTCAATGACTGTGGCCGGGCTAGGGCAAGATGCCTTCCGGTAGCACACCTGCCTAAAGTTTCCTTTCCCTCTTACTGAATGTTGTGTTACTTTACATCTCATATTTTTGTCCAACAGAACATTCTGATTTTAATGATAAATTCATATTTATGTCAATTTATAGAAGAACAAGTTAAGTCAAAGCCCTGAGCTTATGAGATTGCTTATGAGATGACACAGAGAGTTTTTTAAAAATCTCCTACCCTTCTTTATGCAAAAGGAAAAAAAACTTTATTTAATGTTACGTTATTAAAAAAAAAAAAAAAAAAAAAAAAATATATATATATATATATATAATTTTTTTTATTTTTTTTTGTAGTTATTTATTACTTTTCCTTCTACTCCATAACAACTGTGAGCAACTGTAACCAAGAATAAGCAATTTTCCTCTTAATCTTGAATTGAATACCAGTAACACACTACTCCTCATACTACCACTATTCATTTTACTAGTACTACTATTGCTATAACTACTTCTTACTACTACTATTACCTTTATCACTACTACTTTTACTATTATTATTACTACTACAGTACTCCAACCTTTCATTTTTACTATTACTACGAGCATTATTTTTTTAAGTTCAAGTTTTGTTTATTTGTCATATGCATGTCAACACAGGGTCCACAGTACAATGAAATGCTTACTGTAGGATGCGAAGAGACAGTCAAATTGTACACATGATTTTACATTAAGTTTGTATTGCACAATGTTGATAAAAAGATTTAAAGGTGTCGTAGTGCAGTCATTCCTTTAAAACAAGGATTTTAGTGTCTCAAGCTTTCTTAGAACTTTTTCTTACTACTACAGTACTACTCCTACTGATACAATTACTACTACAATTGCTTTCACAATTTCACAAACTATTACGACTACTTTTACTACCATTACCACTACAAACATTCCCATTACTGCTAATGCTATTAAATTATTATATTAGTGCTACGGCTGTTACTATTAACAATGATACAGTATTGCAATTAATTCTAATAATATTATTACTATTAATACTAATCTTACTACTACTACTACTACTACTACTACTATTACCATACTATTATTATGGGCTTACTACTAGTAGGAACATGTGTAAAGCAGAAAGTGTATGCTTACTCTAGCTATTTTATTTTATAAATAGATTTTATTCTTTTTTACAATTTGTTAAAATATTTTTTATGTTTGATCTGTTGTATATACTGTCAGTTTTTGAATCATTACTATTATTTCTGTTTTTCTGTACTTGCATTTTTAATTATGTTAAATTTGTAGTCCATATAAAACAAAACAATGCAAAACAGAACAATAAAAAAGATTTAACTAGGTTCACTTTAAAATACTGACAACCTTTAACTAGTCCACAGAACCCCTGAACACTTTCCCCCTAGAATTTTAACACATATACGGTACACTGTATATATCTTGCAAATATAATATATAAGATTCTAGACTTGAATACCTGACCTATTTACAATGAGAAAGTAAGATGTTTCATTGTAAATTGCAAGTCTCATGTTGCAACTATGTGACATTTAACTCACTCTCTTCAGCTATTGTTTCGTGCGAGACAGCTTTCTGACACTGTCTTTCATGACAACGCTTTGTGGTTGAAACACTGCACACTGAAGCACATTCAGATTGTCAAGCAATGAGAAGATCCAAAGGTACTGGTCTTCAAAACCAAAACTATATTTAGCGAGCTGAAGGCTGACCGAGGGGCCCCGGAAGTGATTTTATTTTGCACGTCCACAGACCTTAGCTCTTCACACACCTTAGTGACTTAAAATGTCAGGCACCAATAGAGGGCAGAACAGCTTAAGATAAATAGGAGAAACAAGCTGCAAAATGCAACCAAATACATGTCTCAGAATTAATTTTTTTATGCTATTAATATTTTAACATTATTCTTTTTATTTTCAATTACCTTTATGTTGATGGTTTAGATCTTCAAACATTTGTTATTCATTTCTGAAACCCAATTGAAGTTTTTGCAAACATTCCATAAAGCAAATTGGAAGCTCATTCATAAATGGTTCTACATAACTAATAATTGCATGGTTAAAAAATAAAATAAAAATAAAAATATTACATCTATAATTATTAACTGTATTTAAATGATAAAAAATCTTTAACAGATGTTAAAGATCTTTGCATAAAAGATACCAGCAACCTCTTATAATGCATCGTGTTTTCCCTGCTTTCCTTCATTCAGTGCATCTCATGGTGATGATGATGATGATGATGATGATGTCTTCTAGGTCCTGTTCTACACTTTATAGGTTATGAGAAAATTCTTTAAAGATAGAAACATATCAATACCTGTATACTGTAATATATTAAAGATATTTAGACCCTTAGACAGTCAAATATTAATAATAACCATAGAAGTAAATAAATCTTATGATGTTATAAGTGGGTATGACTGGTAGGTGTACACGTTTTACAACTGCAGTAGGTGAGCAAAAATATATTGAGAGCCATTGTTTAGAAATTGTTGAGTGATGTGAGATAAAACAATATACAACTTTTAATGCAATTATCTTACACAAATTGTGTGTACAACATTTTTTATGTTCTTGAAAGTTCTTTAAAGCGCAGCTAAAGGTACAGGGCAAAATTTATCTTTTTGTTCAGTGTCAACAGTCTTTCAATCAGAAGACGAACAAGCAAAGCACAAAAAGCATTTGCAATTTCCAGGAAGTCATAGGATTATTAAACTGGACAGTAAAATCCCCAGTGCTGTATTTATCTCTTCCTGGTGGACCTAAATGAACATTGCACTGGGAAACTGTCAACAAAAATGGCTCTGTAAACCATATAACTAAATATGATTTTATAAAGTTCCTGGAAAGAATCTACAGGTACAGACTCTCTCACATTTGCAACTAAATACCTTTGATCTCATTTTGACTGTAGTTACTAAATAAGTCATGACAGTTTCTAAATAAGATGTTTTTAGATTAAAAGCTGATAAGAACTTATTGTTGCTAGGTGGATTATATAAAAGTGTTAAAAATAGTCTATACATTGTTGTTAATTCAGTAGTATTTAAGCCAGAGAGAAGCCTTATGTGAGAATCAGTCCTCAACATCTGTTAAATATACAGCAATTATATTTGAAAATATGCATAGTCACAAAATTATTATGATTTTTTTTTTTATCTTAACACCATGCTGCTCCAGACATTTGCAAGGAAAAAAAGCAACCGATCAGATCCTAATATTTAAATAATCTGTCACTGCAGTCAGCTATAACTGCGCTCTGTAGGTGAGAAATTACTGAGTGTAGCACACAATCTGTTGCATACAATTTGTCAGAAAGCCTTCAACCACATCCATGAGTGTATTTTATTAAAGAATATAAGGTAATATAAAATATTTAGACTCGTTATTGACTTTACCTGCGTATCCAAAATGTAACAATATTTTAAGCAGACATTAATGACTAACATGACCTATGAACCTCTCTCCAGCTCACATAACAGCTGCTGGCACTACAAGTTAATAAAGCAGCATAGAGCCTCAGTTTTAACAACTAGTCACTGATCACCAATCTTCTCTTTCAATTCAATTCAGTTCAATTGAAAGAATTTTATTTATTTCCAGGTGTCAATTTAAGGCATGCATAGTAGTACAGAAAGACAATAAACCACAAATAACATAAAATAAAACTGTTGTCACAATAATAAATGGAATTCAATCATTAGTGCAAAACCACTGCAAGTAAACCACTGTATAAAATATCTGTAAATAAATATAAAATGTATAAATAGCTAATGTAGCTTAATAACGTAGAAGAGGAAGAACAAAGAAGGAGAAGAAGAAGGTCTAATACGTAGATGGCATAAAAATAAATAGAAAGAAAATTCCACTAACTATGCATATATGACTCAATTAAACTTAAAGTGAGAATATTATTGTGCAGTATGTAAACATTGGTATATAGCAGCATGGAGTCATATAACGGTATATGGTAGCATATGGTCATATAATGGCTCTATAGCATTAGAGTCATTGTCACAGCAGAGACAATGATTGTGAATATGACCAATCACAGATCACTATTCTTATCAACAACCAATCACTGATTGCTAATTACCATTCGCTAACCAATCGTTAATTACCATTCTTCCAAACAACTACTGTAATCACTTATCACCACTGTTCCCAACAGCCAATTCCGTATTACTATTTATGTCATACTGTAAATAGCCACATATTTTTTGTTCTTTGGCTTAAACTCTCTTCTTTGCCTTACAAAAAAATACAAGCAATAAACCATGGTATTTCATCCATAAGTGTTTCCTGCATTCTAAAAAAAAATGCTAAGTAACAAAGCAAGTAGCTTCTGGTGCCATTGTCACCTTAAAAAAAATATTACAAAAAAGTTCAATATTTTTGAATACATGAATTTATGAATACTCAAGCTGGTCTACAACATCATTTGTGGACTTATATCAGAAACGATGGTAACATTGAGCATTATAACTGTAAATGTAAATGTACATTATAAGGCTACTGCAATTTCAGTGCAACTACTCTGTTGGAGTAATAATTAATAATAAATAAAAGGAGGATCCTTATTTGCATTTTTCCTTGTCACTGGTGGTCCTTTTTACATGGAAAGATGCATCTAGTGTACCTATAGTGTACCTTAAAAGCACATTAAAGGTTCATTAAAAGCCAATTATGTATGTATGTACAATATATATGTATGTAAACTTACCATGTAATAGCACAATATATCTACGAAAGATATGCCCTTAAAGATACCAACAAAGAAAAATAATGGATGTAATATTAAAGTGGAAGTGAAGTGGTAACATTTTGCACAACATACTGCAGTAGCAAATAAATAAATGAAGCTCACCTATAGAGTAGGTGGACAGTAAATATCTGCTTTAGTCAGGAGTGGTGTTTACCATGTGTATGAATAATATACTTATTCATGCACATAGTACATTAATAGGCAGCATGGTGGCTTAGTGGTTAGCGCTGTCACCTTGCACCTACAGAGTCGAGGATTAGAATTTGCATTCTGCAGTCCAAAGACATGCAGATTAGGCTAATTGGCATTCCCAAATTGCCCACAGTATGTGTGTATGTGTATGTGTGTGTACCCTGCGATGGATTGGCACCTTGTCCAGTGTGTACCCTGCCTCGTGCGGGGTACACTCGGGACTCCTGGGATAGGCTCCAGGCTCCCACGACCCTGTATGCAGCAAGGAGCGCTATAGATGGTGAGTGAGTGAGTAAGTGAGTGAGCGTCCCCCATCACCTGTCACTCGGATACATATCAGCTACATATCAGCTACACACTATTTACATTCGAATCTTTTATCATTTAATGACGTCAGGGGATTTCCCCATGAGAAGACTTTTTAATTTTTAATTAACTCTGTGATGATAACAGACAGCACTGCATTTCCTTAAAGAATGCAGGTTATCAGACAGGTGCTCAGCCGATGGCTTCTCGGTGCAGCCCACGCGCTGGGGGGGTTTCTTGTTGCTGAGAAAAGTGGGCGGAGTTATGATGCGGTGAGATTCCGCCTGACGTCACCGAGAACGAGGCGGCACGCGCGCGCGCGCGTGTGCCGTCGCGTCTATAAAAGTGATCCTGAGCGATCCTATGGACTTTCAGTGTCGGTGCATCTTCAGAGGACGACAACTGCGATTTTAACGTCTCTACGTATATCACATGCTCCGACATGATCAAAGGGGCATAAACGTAACCTTTTTTTCCCCGTCTGTGTTTTAAGGTGAGTCGTTTTACTTGGGTCATGTCTTTGTTGCGTGCAAAAATAATAAATAACAATAATGACTACAAGGGGTAATCGAGGGAATAAGGATGCAAAGGAAATGGACAGCGGTACTTACTTTATATATGATGCTGTTTTGCTTGCTGTATTCGCTCCGGCATCCTGTCTGCATCAGCAGCGCTTTCGCATCACCGCTTTGTGCATTGCGAAAAAAAAACCCAAAAACAAACACGCGGTATCTTATTCAAAGCGATAAAATGTTCCCTAGTGCGCAGTATAAGTGATCATGTTATTTACGAGTCTGTACAAAGGGCTGGTGCGCGCTCTCTCTCTCTCTCTCTCTCTCTCTCTCTCTCTCTGTGCTGCTCTTATCATTACACGATAAGACGGACCGCCGCGTTTCTGCTGAATAAACACGCTTCCTTCGCATTAACCCTTCTTTTTTGTATATAACCTAAATAGCGTGTTTTGGAGGGAAAAAAACAGCACCAAACTTCAAGATGTTCTTGTTAAGGAGTATAAATTGTCCTGGAGCGCGTGGTCTGCATCCAGTCTATATGTTAATGCAGCTACTGTCGGTTGACGCATGGCGTTATATAGCCTGTTTTTTTTTTCTCCCCCTCTGTCCTACAGCAGTCTGGAATAGAGGGTTTGGTTTTGCACGTGTAGACCACTGTCCACCGGGTACAATATCCCTTCAGATGTCCTAACTAGATTTGCTTTATAACAAATCAGAATAGGTTATCGTCGTGCCCAAGAATGCTCATCATTTTTTAAATGCAAAACCTGCTTATGAGCACAGTGGCTTAGTGGTTAGCACCTCCAGGGTCCGGGTTTGATGCTTGCCTTGGGGTTTGCATGTTCTCCCTGTGCTTGGTAGATTTCCTCCAAGTGCTCCGGTTTCCTCCCACAGTCCAAAGAAGACTAATTGGCATTCCCAAATTACCTGTATTGTGTGACTGGTGACCAAGGGTTGTAAAAATGGCAACAAATACATTGTCGACCATTGGTCTCCACAGTCCCTAGTTGGACTACAGAGGTTCCTAGATGGATGGATGGAAAACCTGCTGACTATATAGACAAAAGTATTTGGCCACATCTGTTAATTATTGAATTCAGTTGCCCCAGTAAAGGGTAATTTTAAAGTTTCAGCATACCAAGACTTCTTGGACAACACTATTCTTCCAACTTTGTGGCAACAGTTTGGGGAGAGGCCCATTCTATACATGACCATGCCCCAGTGCACAAAGCTCCGGTTTCCTCCCACAGTCCACAGACATGCAGATTAGGCTAATTGGCGTTCACAACTTGACAGTAGTGTGTGAACAGTGACCAGAGGTTGTAAAAATGTCAATAGATACAATGGTGACCATTGGTCTTCATGGTCCCTAGTTGGACTACAGAGGGTCCTAGATGGATGAATGTAAAACCTGCTTACTATGAACTCATTTCATATTTTTGTGTCATAGATTTCATAAAGAACAATGCCAGAGCAGAGCAATGATTATCGTGTGGTTGTGTTCGGCGCTGGCGGGGTCGGGAAGAGCTCCCTGGTCCTGCGCTTTGTGAAGGGAACTTTCCGAGAGAGCTACATCCCCACCATCGAGGACACATACAGGCAGGTAATCAGCTGTGACAAGAGCATCTGCACCCTTCAGATCACAGACACCACTGGCAGTCATCAGTTCCCTGCCATGCAACGCCTGTCCATCTCCAAGGGTCATGCCTTCATCCTGGTCTACTCTATCACCAGCAAGCAGTCTCTGGAGGAGCTGAAGCCCATCTTTGAACAGATCTGCCAGATCAAAGGTGACGTTGAGAGTATTCCTATCATGCTGGTGGGCAACAAAAACGATGAGACCAGTGGTCGCGAGGTGGAGACCAGCGATGGCGAGGCAATGTCCAAGAGATGGAAATGCGCCTTCATGGAGACTTCAGCCAAAACCAATCACAATGTAAAAGAGCTTTTTCAGGAGCTGCTGAACCTGGAGAAGCGCAGAACTGTCAGTCTCCAGATCGACGGCAAAAAGAACAAGCAACAGAAACGGGCTGAGAAGCTTAAGGGAAAGTGTGTTGTCATGTGAGGTGTCAAAAAGAGGACGTGTCTGGATTCGGGCAGAGGCAAACTAAGGACATTCAAGCTTTCACAAAGTAGCAGTCCTGGCTAGCACCTTTCACATGTCACAAAGATTTGCACGTATAATTATAACAATTTGTCCTGGGACAGAAAACGTTTTGAGTGAAGGGTTTGTTGGAGTTCACCAGTCGGAGACAGTCAATTAACAAAAAAAAAAAAAAGGAAAAGAAAAAAACCTCGGAAAACCATTTTAAAATTACATCGCTTTTAACCCGTGCTGCTCTAAAAGACTTCATTCCCTAAACTTGTTGCAAATCGGATTCGGTCTCAAAATCTTGCAAGTTGGCACCAGATGTTAGTATGTGATGGCATGTGTTTAATTATTTGCCACCACTCTCACGCGCTCATACAGCAAAGTTCAGGTGTAACTTCAAGCTTCAAGGATCTGGTAGTAATAGTTTCTGTGAAAAACCCATAAAGTCATGAGACTTGGAAGAATGGAAGTATGGAGGAAGGTGGAAGTTTAGACATCGATTCAAATAATTTACCCATGAGACGGATGCTATACAAAGCAATATGTATACCTGTTACAGATTTAAGTATTTTGAATAGATCTGAAAAATGAAATGTGTGGAAAAACAAATAAGCTGCTGACTTCTGGTCTCTTCTACAGACAGTACAAATTAAATGGTATACGGTTACCCTTTAACAGTTTACTAAGTCATATACTTACATTTCTTTTGACAGTTATATTTTAATGGCTTTCTCTCTTGTAGTTATAACCTGTCACAACAATGCAGGAAGTAATCTAAAGGTTTTTCTTTTAACAGGAAAGACAGGGGTCCTTTATATTGCATACATTTTGTAATATTTTTTATTATTATTATTATTATTATTATTTAATAGTGTACACAGAATACCTTCAGTTGAACTTTTCAAAATTAGGCCTTATTGCCTGAAATCTCAGAAAATAACAGCAATAGGAATGTCATGTCTTTAAATTTTACCAAACGGTGTTCACCTGCTAGATGGGCATTTATCAAGGAATGACGAACAGCATACAGTATATTCTAACACATGTCTTACCAAAGACAGATATTGTTCTGTCGAAGATAAGATCGCTTCACTCGATTCAAATCAGTAAGCTTGAGTCAGTGCCTTTATTTAAGGGTTACAGATGCTGATTTCCAAACCGAGAGTACTCAACGTGTTTACAGACAAGCTTGAGTTATCAATCATGACCCATGTGTGTATGTTCATCAAGGACACACTTACCAAAGGCATATACAGTAAATCATAATTCCTAAATTCCTCCATTGCTTTTTAAAATGGTAATTAATAAAAAAAAAAAAATGCAGATGTGCTTTATCCTGGATACCTCATTTGGCGGGATAATAACCTTGCCTGCCAGAATTCTGAGTTTGTTACTGAATGTGGATTTAAAAGGTCAGTCCATTTAACAAAAAAATAATGTTATCGTATTTTATGAAATCAGAAAGTGGCCTTTGCAATTGGAGCATGTGGTGACTGATTAAGTGGAACGGTCTGATGAAACTGATAATATTTTATAAACCATATATAAAGCTTACAGTAGGATTGCATGACTCTTGCATCAGCAGGACAGCGCTTCAGATAACGACTGTGCAAAACTAACTAACAAAACCATGCACCATAATTAACAAGCACCCAGATATGTTTCCCATAGGCATAGAGTCAAATAGCCTCTCTCTAACATTTATGAGAGGATGAATATATATTTATAGATTTAGCATGATGGGTCTTGTAATAATAATAATGATAGGTACTGGCTTTCCAGCTAGCATTTACATATTGCTGCTTTGGCTGTCTTTCTTTACACATACAGTGTGATGTTTATTTCAGTGATATGTAGTCACAGGAATGACACTAGTATGGCTGTAACAAAAAGTAAAAGAATGACACTAGACTAAATGCTGTTGCAGTAGTTAAATATATCCTCTATATAACATTTTAGTTACAGGCATCAAAGTGTCAGTAAAAGTTGATGGTATGTGTTACTTAGGTAAGGAATGATCATAGACTCACTGATGAAGTTGACAAAACCTGTTGTTTGTTATGACAGATTTGTACATTGAATATGGTATAAAATAATGTAATATTGTTTTAATGAACTGCCTGTAAATCATCATGTGTGCCTACAAGTTTATATATTACTGTAAATAAATCAGAAAATAAATATAGCTCTGCATTTCATCCTGAATCCAGATCTCTTACTTTCTTAATGTGATTGTTGTAAAAATGCTGATGCATGAAATGATTGAACATATATAGTACATATGCAAACTTGTATGGACTATACAAAAAAAAAAAAAACACACACACACAAAAAAGAAATTAAATAATAAAATTTTTCCAGTACCATATTTGATATTTTCATTCTGTACCTTGACTTTGTTCTTTGACAATTGCTATATATATGTAAAATACAAGGGTGAGTCAAAAATTATCCACACGCTGGCTGTAGAATTTATATAAATTAACTAGAAAAGACAAATACAAACAAGCTTTCGTATTAAAAATGCCTTAGACTAAGCTGCGAGCCATGAATGCACTTTCATCCATGAGTGAACTTTCATCCTCGTAGGGTTGATTTCAGGGGACCAAACAGGTGAAAGTCCGATTGAGCGAGTTCAGGACTACTGTATAGGGAGGATTCTTTAACGTCTTAAAACTAACTCTGTGAAGAGTGTCTACAGTGTGCAGGAGTGTGCAGACGTGCATTGTCATGCAAGATCACAACGCCCCTAGATAGCAGTCCTCAGAAATTTCATCCGAAGTTTAGTCTTTTACAGCTCGTCAATAAGCGCCTCACTGTAACGAGCACTGTTGATTGTTGAACCTTTTTCCTGATCATGTTCCAATACTGGCCCTTGAGAATCCCAGAAAACTGTAAGCATCAATTTTTCAGCTGATGGTTGATTTTTTAACTTTTTCTTAGTCACCAGTAATGATTCTCTTTAAGAAACGTTCGCCTTCCTTAGAGTACTAGTCTAAATTTTGTTTGCAGATATTCACATGCTTCTGTTTATGCTCTTCCATGAGATGTTTCAGCACCAGGTACACGCTCAGACCACAAGAAAACAACAACAAATCACTGCATGATGATCTTCTTTTGTGCAAACCACAGGTGACACCCATTTTAGCTTACACCATAGTTTCAAATGAACTGATGTAATACATAGAACTGGAGTGCGGATCATTTTTGACTCACCTTCATAGACGTATTTATATAGACTATTAATATCAACATATCAAAGATGATGCTACAGTGGTATACTAAATATATGTATATTACATATAAAATATTTAAATTAAGGACAGAATGGTAGACATTTGTGTTTATGTTAAATATGTATAACATCAGAAATGTATATGATGGTAATATAATGGCTGGCTACACCAGACAGAAAATTTATATTTTAATTGCATCTAAAAGCTTTTATAATAAAACAAAAAAAAAGCAACATCCTTGAGCAGCTCAATTCTATATTCAAATGTCATTTACAGTAGTACCAAACCCATGTGAAATGTTCATTCCAGAACCTTCTAGAAGCTTTTTCACATCCTTATTCAGACAGCCAGTAACGTAGTTAGTGTGACCATGTTAATAAGAGCCAGCCAGAGGCCAGGGTTGGGGGAGGTGTAGCTGTGCTATTAAATATGACTAATCAGCCTACGTGGCTCATTATTGTAGAGTGAAGTGGCTTACATGACATAATGGAGCACCTGCCAGTGCTCACTCAGCTTGCTTGTCTCCAACCCCCTTTATGACCGAGGGTTTCTTTGAGTGTAGCCTGAATTGGAGCTGAGTGCATCACAACGAGCTGTGTAAAAGATGTTTCAACCTGATATACACTGGAGTCAAACAGGCCTGCATATCACAAACAAACAGATTGTTATATGGTGATAAGTGTTGTCATGTACATCTAGGAAGACGGATATGTTAGGACAACTTGATACTTAGTGATTAATAACCACCATTCAGTCAGGGATGTTGTGTTTCCAGTGGTTTTTACATTCTGCTTTTTTATTTAGTGTAAATGTGCATAAAATACACTTAGCAAAAAAAGATAATTCACTGAAGGAGAAATGACACAGGATGTAAAAAAAAAAAAAAAAAAAAAAAAAAAAACTAATTTGCTCCAACTTTGCTTTTATGGTCACTTTATCAAATCAGTAATAAAAATACTTTGCAACGAATTTCATTACAGGCTATTAGTCAGACTGTGTTATGTGTTACACTGTGGCGTGATATATAACCTTGCTTAAACTTAAACACATTTGAATGTTAATGCAAGCACACATCATATTAATGTACTTTGATTTCTAATCAGTCATTTTGGAAATGTTAGAAACAGTTTATGCATAATATTTCTGACTGAATTATGCATTTGAATCATCATGTATCATGACCATTTAAATTTATGGTCTTTTCCTGGCATTGCTGAAAACATAATCTTGTGCTACTTTGGTCTTAGTTTATATAAGAACTTAATGGCTTGAAAATTAACATGGTCTTAAACGAGTGATTATGAGTCTATGAGAGAAACATTTTCTTGCTTGAAAACACAACCTATGTGATAAGCATTGTATTTAAAACCCTTAAGATATAAGCAGAACAGATCAGTGCCAGAAACACAGCACAAAAATTTAGATCTTTTTAAATGAATCTATTATTATTATTATTATTATTATTATTATTAGATTTTTTTAATCATAGAAACAGCTGAAAACACTCATAAAGATCATTTGCAACTGTTACTTTGCCTATGTAAGCTATTTTTATTCTGTTCTCTGATATTTTTCTACAGTTGAAATAAAATTCAGTTCATTATATTGTACCATGTTGTGCTGAAACAAAGGCTATCTCACTTTATACAGCACAATCCTCAACACTTGTATATCGTATATACCTTGTATACAGTATATTTATTAAAAACCACAAAATGACTAAAAAGATCTGGGTTTTAAGAGCTAGGTCAGATAGCTTGTATGTATGTAAATAATAATCATAATGTGTTTAATGTGAATAAAAACAATAATGATTAATATATGGTAAAATCAATGGAACCAACTGTTTACAAAAAATGCAATCAATATATAAATTATTATTAATAATGCATAAATTAATGACGTGATTAGTAGCTGCTCTAAATCAATGTGAATTTATAAGCCTTGGTCTTGTTAGCCAAGAGAAAACAAAAAGAAACCAATCAGTTATGTAACACCAGAAGATACATACTGTGATGTCGCTCAGATCTTTTTTCACAGCAGTTGCTCACAGTTGCTCATTGGGATGGTTGTTTAACGCTGCCTCACAGCTCCAGGGTCTAGTGATGGGAATTCCGCTCTTTTATAGAAAGCCAGATAATTTGGCTCAGCAATAAGAGACAGCTCTTTCAGCACTCAATTGGGTCTTCAATTAGTTCTATTTCTGGCTTTTATATTTTAGATAAATTTAGCAATGTTTTGACGTACTGTCTGAGTGCTATGCTTGCACCTCTATCATTTAAATGATTACATTATATTATTAGACTAAACCTTACAAATTCTAGAATGCCGTTTATTTTACATGATTAACTCATTAATGTACAAACACTATTACATGAAGTATGTGTAATACACTCACCTAAAGGATAATTAGGAACACCTGTTCAATTTCTCATTAATGCAATTATCTAATTAACCAATCACATGGCAGTTGCTTCAATGCATT
>JAQQZT010000009.1:18612369-18626921 GCA_030068275.1 Clarias platycephalus | reverse complement strand
GTTAAACACTTCACTTATGTATATGAATTTCTTTGAATTTGTATTGAATTGCAATTCTGCTTCCTTTAATTCAATTCTGAATTGTAATTCTAGATCCTGTTTTTGACATCAATTCAAATTCAACTCAAATTCAAGAATTGAATTGGAATTTAGGAGTCATTCTCAATTCAATTCTGAATTGTGCACAAGCCTGTTGGAAACAGATTATAGGTGGCCACGACTCACAAATACACGTTGGGTGGGAAGACTGGCCTCGGAGTCCAATCCAATAGAGGAGCTACTGTACTGTAGCTCAACTTGCTGAAAAGGTTAATGCTGGCTCTCATAGAAAGGTATCAGAACACACAGCACATTAGACATTAGTGTTTTGGTTGCAAAAGAGGGATCTAATCAATATTAGGCCGATGGTCATAATGTTATAGTTGATCGGTGTGTACCTCAAGTGTCTAATACATGAAGCACAGTATACAGGTGTACAGCCAGCTTACTATAAACCAAGAGAACATATGCTGGTAGAAAGAGATTCACAAAGCGGTTTCAGCTTAATAATCTGCTGAATAATGTAGCACAAGGATAAAAATAGCAGAGCTCTTACCTGAAGTGGTGTAGAATCAGTGAAATGACTCTGTGAAAAGAATTTATTTTTTTTTTTGTCAAAATGAATATCTAGTGGTTTAGACAAGGCCCTCAATTCTCACTCACCTTGTTTAGAATGAATTCGGCATTATGTGGAGTGTCAAATTGATTTTTCCCCGCTGTTAGGCTGCAAAAAATAAAAGCTCCCTCAGGGCTCCTTCGGTTTCACATGAATGCAACTCCTTCAACTATTCAGTACGATGTGCAATTTTCGTCACATTTTCTCTTGAACTTTGAGGATAATTTGGTCTTTTTGAAATGTGATGTCAAATAAATCAAAGGATGTAATCTTAGCGAAACTGAAGGATGTGATAAGAATCAAATGTGCATAAGCCCTATGTTTTAAAATACTAAAGCTATTGATCATTAGACACAAAGACTCTTCAGCCACTTCACCCTCTGCTACCATCACTATACAGTAGATGCATGATGCATGAACCGGACAATGACTGCATAATTAAGCAATATCGCACTGCTTACTCACATGGCTGTTCTGATATTCAACACAACAGCATCACCTTGAGTGTGATATTCTTTAATCTGTCACACACACCCCATGCAGGCAGGGTACACCCTGGACAAGATGTCAATCACACACTGTGGGCAATTTGGAAACACCAGGTTGCATCATCTACATGTCTTTGGGAGGAAATCCTTCAAGCAAATGGAGAGCCTGCAAACTCCACCCACACAGATGCAAAGCAGAACTCGAACCTTTGACCTTGAAGGTGCAAGGTCACACTGCTAACCATTACGCCACCACCCCAAGGATCACTTTACATGCAACCCCAGACAACTGTAGACGTGCTCAAACGTCTTTGAATGCATTTTTAGGGAATTTTTTGTTTGACATATTTTTACCAATTAATGAGGTCCTACAGTAACTGTAGGGGACACAATGTCGCTGTTGGACCAATGTTTGCTGGGTCACCACAGAAATGATACCGCTCCAATATACACCATGTGTGCCATCACCTTCATTTGTCCAGAGAAGTACTACAGAGAGCATGTGGAACGTAATGGCTTCATGCTCCAGTTCCCTTTCCCAGTATGAATGTACGAAAATCATTCAGTTCATTATCTGCATTACCAATGCATGACTTTTGTGAGCTATTCTGTTTTTGTAACAGCATGGTCTTGCGGGAATTTTGTTTCACTGTGTGCGGTACCAGCAGTATAGTTTAACTGACAATAAAAGCCACTTGACTTGACTTGACTTGAAGCCATTTCTTTGTCTTCTGCAGCATTTCTCTGTCTGATTAACATCATGCTGCATTAACATCATGCTGGGAAGGTACATCATAGCCTACATCAACCAAGTCCTACCACTGCTTTATGCTTTTGCGGATTAAGTATGATGCCCTCTGTACTCACATCTTTTGAAGTGCCTTCAAAATGAGACTTTGACAATCTTCTTGACCCATTCTTGTCATACCTCCCTCACAGAATAACAAGATGATCATGATAATCGTCAACTGGTTCTCTAGGTCCCTGCACCGCAACCTGATCAACAGCATTTCTGCAGCTTTCCAGACTATACAGTACCACCATGTACTGTATTTGGGTACCTTAGAAGAGAAGAGGTTTTACAAGGCATCAAGGCATGGGGTGTCAGTGTGTTTGGCAGGCTACCATCTAGTACAGTTCAAAACTCATTTTAACACGCTGGAACCCAGCTTAACCCTTACTGTGCGTCCTGGGGTACCAACCACCGCAGATCCCATGGAATGCCCACTCCATGGACACATAGAAAGGTGCTTTGTCCCAGCCCATAGCATACCCAACCCTCTGCTGTTCCAAAGTTTCTTGCTGCCCATTCAAACCAATCAGATCCATGATCTAGGGGTACCATAACTTTTAGAGTTAAAACAGCACTCCTGCCAAGCAGTTTGATGAGTCTGGGCCGTGCTTTGGGGGATATTAATATAAAAAAAAATAAAGCACCTAAAAAAATAAATAGCTTGAACATTGTTTGCTAATCATCTAACCACCTGCTAGTTAAAAGTTTCTGAGTTTGTCACCTTTTACATGTTGTTCTGTGCATTACAGTGCTTGTACACCTGCTTGTTACTGATTTATTTATGCTTGGATTATACATATTTAAGTATAAACATTCAAGTCACCAAGTATACCAGTTATTATTATATATAACAAATATACCAATAATTTTCCATCCAAAATCACAGACCTTAACTTAACATAAATACCATTCAGATTTATTCATTTTGGAACATGCTTTTATGTAAGTGAGTTTAGCCCAAGCAAACACTTGAGCCAATGAAGGTTAATAGCCTTGCTATAAGATCTTATCATGGCTCTCTGCCTTGCTTGGGATTTGAATTCACAAACCACAACACCTTGATTAAGAGTCCAACATCTCATCTGTCACCAAGACAAGAACTATATTGTTGACTGGATGTACTCTTTTCAAACCAAATGAAATTTTGTTAATGCAACACTACTTTTGTATAAGCAGAAAATCATTATGTATGCATAATAAAAATCAGAAACAAAACCAAATACCGAAGTAAATCAGCACACATCCTAGATTTGTTACAGCAGTGTCTCTTGGCTTATTGTGCATGCCATATGGAGAAGGTTTGAGATCTTTCTGATCCTCAGCTCACCTGATCAAGCCGGATACCAGTTCACAGTTGACAATGTAGGTCACATCCATTAGCCACAATAAGAATGAGCCATACGTCTAGTTTAAGTAAACATTGAAAACGCAACCAGACCTTTAAATTCTCACATATGAGGGATGAAGTGTCATCCATCTGTTCTCTCTCTCTCTCTCTCTCTCTCTCTCTCTCAATACACTACCTGTAATGCATCTGTATATTAAAAAGACGTCTTTTGTCTCATTGTGTAATTTGTTGTGTAATATCAGGTCTGACTGAAAGGTGGGCAGGTGATTAAGCAGAAGGCCTGAGTGAGTGAATTCTGTTGACATGAGCAGATGTCGCATGGTCAAACAGTTTTAGCCTATAGTGTAGACTAATGTGACATTCAGACGAGGAACCAGTCTTTCCTACAAACCTCAAACCAAAATGCTTGAATTTGTCATGCCATCTAGTGGATGATATATAAAATCAGTACAAATAATATGTCCAGTAATAAGCTAGTATAAAACAATGCATTGAGGTATCTCTTACGGAAAAACCGAGGGTGCACCAAGTATATTTTCCAATGTGTGTATACAATCGTTCCAATATGCCTAGTACACCGTACAAGTTTGGAGTGGACATCAAAACATCATTCATAAAAAAAATTGGGAACATTAAAATAGGATTTTACATTTAGTTTACATTTAGTTTGTATTTATGCACGAAACAATGTGACACAACTCTATTGTATGTGTCAAGTGGTCTTTTTCTTCTAGGAGATCAAAAAAAGGGCATGTCTTATCTCTGAGACCTCTACTGTACCTCTGCTGAGGGAACGGCTTTCCACATTGGCAAGGATGGCTTCTTTATTGCTCTCTCAAACCACTTATCATTTTTGCTCAAAATATGTACATTATCTTCCTTCATTTGTCCTTTGGATGATGTTACAATGCTGATCCTGGTCCTGAGGCCATTCTCATGTGTCGTGGCTTATACAGTAGTTGTCTCCACTGTAGCACTCTGAACACTCTTCAATGCACCGGACAACATACAATATATTCCCCTCCTTGTGGTTTGGGCTATTTTTCAGTATCAAAATGTTGGTGGTCTTGAAGTAAACATGTACAGTACAGTATGTTTTATAAGACCATTGTCAGCTTGTCAGACACACCTGGCCAGTAAGGAATTATAAGGCACTTGTGTTGAGCTCTGGGTCTCAGCTGATTGAAATCACAAATTTTAGCATATGGTGGTTAACCAATGGTAATGCTAAAGAATGCAGGACAATGACATACATATACATAAATTGGACAAAAATGAACTGTTACTTCATCAGTCAATATCACAATGTCGTTAAAAGAAAATAGGAAGAAGCTAATGCACTTTTCTTCTTCCCATAATCTCTGCAGAATCAGATTTCTCTTAGGAATGATTGTGTTCAAGTAATAGTTTTGAGTGAGATTTTATGAGACACTAAAATGAATTTTTTAAATAATATATAATGGACAACTCATAAGAAATGAAGCTTGAGATGGTAAACAGATTCACATATTATTGCAATATTATTTGTGAACTGTGATTATATTTTCCAGGTAAATTCTACTTAGCGAGATAATTCTAGATACAGTAGTGGGATAAATCTGGGCAAAATATCAATTTGTCAATTTTATGTCAGTGTGACACAAATCCTGGTCTCACCCAAAAATAAAAGCATCAGAGCAACTCACATGTTCACTCCTTGGTACTGTACATTCCCTGATTTACAGTATGGCATGGTCTCCATAAAACAAAGTTGTATTACATTTTGAGTTTGGATCTAGGCAAAAGTGCCTTGTGTATGATATACCCTTGCAACTTTCCGGTGGTTGGTATCTATTAAATAAATGTCATATTTTTACCTTTTAAATACTTTTTTTTTTTATCTGTAATCAACAATAATATACAATATTTAATGTTATATAAAATATACAGTACCATGCCTCTGCTACTTTGGGAAGTTTCTACAATTTTAATTAGACATAGTCTTCATTTTGAAAAATAAATGTGTAAATTCATTATCCACTATATTTTGAAAAAACATTAGAATAATTGGTTCTTGTACATTTTGTCCTCATGGGAAAAAAGTTCCATTCAGTACTGCTTAACCTGCTTTAAATAAGTAGTGAATAAACAGGCATCTACACCTGACATCACGTGTAGTCCATAGGATTAGAGCTATTAAGCTGCTTTATGTCCTTGGTGCAGAAATAGAACAGTAAGAAGTGGAGCAGTGTCTAGATGAAAGGTAATGTTGCTTCTTTACATACAATATTATCTTTACTAAAACTTTTTCAAATGGACTGACTATAGTGGTGTATCCTTAAGGTAAAACAATATGTTTGTCTGGATACTGAGTAGCTATGAGTTTATATGGTTATTTTGCTTGTGCTTTTTTTGGAGACGCATATTTGATCTGACAGATAATAGCGGCACAATCAAAATAGGGAACACCAAAACGTATAGTTTAATGAGTTTAAAATGTTTCATAAGATTTTAACCATTTTAACAATCTAAAGTCTATGAAGCTGAATATTGTCAAAGCATCTATACCTTAGGTACTATATGCACGATTTGATGGGGAAAAAATCACATTGCAGTGATTTTGACACACATTGTGACTGCCATTTAAAGGCAATAATTAACTGTACCATTTTTATATTCAAACATATTTATCTAGGTTAATACCAAATAATTTGACAAATGATCTAATTAAGAGGTTTAACAACATTCATTTATCAAAAATAAAAATGTAAAATTTGTTTGCAAAAAAAAAAAAAATCCAGATTATTTGTATATTACCTGTAATAAATTGGAGCCTTTTTTTTAATTAAATAATTGCACAGGCCTTTATTGTGATTTAAATTTTTATGCCTTTAATTGTACAGCACTTCACATTATTAAATTAGTCATCACTAAATTTTAAAAATGTACATTGTTACTACTGTGGCAGCACATAGAAAGTTGTAAATGTAACTATGAAACATGTAAATGCACTTTACAGATTCCAAAATTCAGTTTGCTCCATGAGCTGCCGAATTGAAAATAAACGTTCAAAGTCTATGGTAATTTGTTTTAACATCGATCATTAGTCTTTGTACAGGACAAAATATGATGAAGTCATTCGATTTTGTGTGAATAAATACTGCTGTAAATATACTGTATCATATTGTGAGTTTAATTATTTTTAGACATACTGTACAGTACACAGTGAAGACATTATGCTGTATAGGACTAGACCATCTGAAATCTGGACTTAGTCCATATCAATGGCTGGTCATCATTTGTCTGGTCATTCCATGTGTGCTAAGGTGATGCTCATAAAAGGAAATATAATTAGATATTTTTGCAGTGTATGCTGTTTACACCTATACAAATATGAACATGTTTATACTACTATTAACACAACCATAAAAGTGTGTATTTTTTTCAACAGTTGTCAACATATTGTTAGTCACTCTTATCTTGACTTTGATTGAAAAACTGATTATTAACAGAACACTATTATTACCCTTGTGTGCAAAAAATGTGTAAAGAAATGTAATGACAGTGCTTTGTGTGTTGTAGTGATCCCTAATGATACTTCAAACAACAGAATGAGTAAAAGGAGGAGGAGAAACAGCCGCAGGAGGAAGAGCTCTTGCAGCATGAAACGTGAGCGCTGGTCTATATGTGGCTCCAGGGTGCGGATGATAATCCTCTAATGACTATAATGACTGAGTAGGAGTCACATGTTGGTATGAAGCTAATGCATGAATACAGGAAGGTACAGGATTAGCAGGGATAGTTTTCTAAAGGCTGGACATTCAGTCTAACCTACAGTAACAATATGAGTGAGCTGAGGGGAGTCAAACTTGATTAATGTTAAACTGGGTTTGCTGCTAATAATAAAATGTTTGATTCTTGGCTGCTGATTTAAGATGGCAATTTTAAACATTGAGCTTTTCTGCTATTTTATATTATATGTAAAATGGTTTTTTTTTTTAAAGTACAGCTACAAGACAATTAACCTATAACTTAAAATATGAGCTCAACACAAACTCTAGAATAATATAAAACTTAGATTTATTCCAATTCTAACTTCAAAGTGATCTTACAAGAAGCAGATTTGCAACAAGAAACTGATAAAAATGTATCATCTGTATCACATACTGTATGGTAGAACTTTGTCTTCCTTACAATGCCATGCATACGGTAAGGGTTCAGCCCAAATATTTTGATTGCTTCAATGTGATTAATGTTGTGTAAAAGAAAAGGGAAAATCTCAATTAAGTTTAAAAATGTTGAACATTTCAAAGGATCGAACACAAAGCATAAACATCATGTTGCAGTGTTAAATAAATGCATACTCATGGACGCTCATGATACTATCCTTTTACATTTTCATGTATCTACAGAGACTACATCTTCATACAGCTTTCATAAAACCATCAAAAGCCAGTTGGATTATGGTAAGGAAGACCACACCACTGAAAAAGGAGAGACAGACTCATTTAGCAAAGAAATCTTTTTGTCAAACGAAGAGGAAAAGGAGACTGAAACTTCTAGCAAGGAGAATCCATTTGGACAGGAATGTGATGGATATAAAAAGACAAAATCCAGCATTACGGTCGAAGTGGATGAGGACAGAAAGCTAACCGTCACACATTCGGTGACATTCAGTGATTTTGGAAGGTCTCCTACGAAAGCCGCGATTCAGAATTCGGATGAGTTTACAGCAACCAGCGTTGTGATCGAAGTCACGACATCCAAAATTAAATATATGAGCTCTGATATGAAACTAGAGATCAGTGAGATGGTACATTCCAAAAACTCTGATGGCAAGGCCACTTTGATCTTACAACATCAAAGCGAAGAAAAGAAAACGGAGAGCCAGAATCCTGAAACGTCAAACAGTGAATGCTTTATCCATCCTTATTTGTGCAATCAATGTAAAAGTAAATATAAGCAAAAAGCCAAACTCTGTGAAAATATCAGAATTAAGGTCATGACAAATGGTGATTCATCAAGACATCCAAGTTTGTCAGGCAGCCAAGAAGAAACCAGCTGTTGTAAAAGCTGCTGCAAAGATCACTCCTGCAGACCCAACGCTGGTGGACACACCGACACTGATTTCACACTGGTGGATGGATCATCTACTTATTCATCACCTTATGGGTTCTGGCTGCCACACAGACGGTTATCACAACACGACAGTCATAGCAAGCAGACATTACGGGATATTCCTCCTCCACCCAGGTTTGCAGATAAGGAAAGTAAAGAACTACAGGACCTCACAGAGAACATTGTGTCCTGTGATATAAATGACAATAATGTATTCAAAGAAGAGGAGGATACTCAGTGTGACCCAGAAGTTTTGCTGTCAGAGTGTGACTTTTCAATACCCAGAGCAAATAAAACACATTACTGTACTCGGTCCGACGAACCTGATTCTGACAAAAACCTCTTGAGATCATCTGCATCAATAAGTCAAAACCATGAATGGAATATCCAAATGCATAACAATGCCACCAACTGTCAATCAAGTAGTTACAAAGAAGCACCAAGAAAAAGGCGGAGAACTTACCCAGGAGTTGGGTATCACTCCTGGGTATATGGAGAAAGCAAAGCCTTGTGCAGAAAGTCTTTTTCCTCTGGCACACTCTCCTCATTTATTATGCTGTCACTACTCTGTCAGGCAGAGACAGCTGCTAGATGCAATCTAGAGGATGAAAGCGTAGGCATTTCTGAAAGAAAGAATCACTCTTCTTTCAGCAGCACTTCCCAACACAGCTCAAAATCCCTTTGTGGTGCACACACCACTATCCCCAACATCAAGGTGTACAATTCACCAAAGACTCCTTTTTACCCATCAGGGTCTGATGAGACCGCGGATGATGTTTCTCCGACGTGCCAGCATGAGCGAAAAGAGCCAGCCGAGGTTGCTGATCAGATATGTTGCGCAGCAGACCCACTGGAAGAGAGTGAGGTGACTGAAAGTGGCTTTGATGAAGAGATGACTGAGTTGGAGAGTCCAGTGGCTTTAACAGATGACACCCATCAGAATAATCTGCGTATCCAAGTGACCCCACCTTCAGTGTCCAGCTCAGAAGAGTGCATCAATGATGCTTTCCACAAGGGAGCTAAAGCACAAACAGATGAGAGGCAAAAAGCTGTTAGCAACCAAAAAAAGCTAAACTCATTAGTGACTGTTATAGGAGGATATGAGCAGAGATCTCTACACAATAATGAAGGCACCGTACAAAACAATAAATCAGCAACAGAAGCAACTTCTGCTTCTCCAACAGAAAAGCTTGAGGGCCTGAGACAACAAGTAGACGTGAAGGAACCCAACCGGCTCTCCCAAGCACCACCCAGACGTACCTCCTTACAATTAGCCAAGGCTTGTGGCCAAACAGAGAAACGTGTGAATAGAACAGGTACAGTACAGAACAAGTGCTAAAGTAATACTGACCTTTCTTATGTAATGAACCTTTCAGGACTTCTGTCTGAATATCTGAATAGCTGTAGTCTTTCTAACTGTTAAGGAGTGATATAGCACAAAATGCTGTTTTTTTTTATTATTTGTCATTTGCTTTTATAGCTTCAGCAAAGGTCAAGGAGCACCTAAAGCCAGGAGATAGCATCCTCAGGGAGTCTGAAGAAACCTCAGACCACTGGGCAAAGAAGCGCAAGATGTTCAAGGAGAGCAGACAGTGGGGTTCCACAGAGGAGAGTTCCATGACTAGCAACATCACTGACGAATCAGGTGATCATGTTTTGAAAGTCGGCAGAGAGTCTGTACATAATCACAAACCTACAGTTGGTCAGAAGAGATCCGGGAAGACTTTGGCAAACTTAATAATGCATGCATAAGAGTTCTTTTATTCATTCATTTTCGGTAACCATTTTATCTTCAGGGTCATGGTGGATCCAGAGACTGTTCCAGGCAACAGTTCATCACAGGGCACCTTACACATACACACACACACATACACACACATACAGTACACACACTCATTTACCGTTATAAGCAATTTAGAGCAGCCAGTCTACAGTACCAACTGGCATGTTTCTGGATGCTGTGAATCTGAAGGAGGCACAATAAGATACAGGAGGGACTCCAAATAGAATGTAACCAGAGCTCATGATCAGTCAAAAGGGAGCAATACACCATATACACCATAAAAAAAATAAAAAAAAGAAGAATAGCATATTATCGTTAATACTAGGCCTTTGTAATTACTAAAAATGATTTAATTCAATTGTTTGTCTTATGCATTTGAAATAACAAAGAAATATTTGGCCAACAATATTGCATAAAATCTCTTCTAATGCATATTAATACTAAAGTGGATTTTCTTTCCCCCTTCAGACACAATGAATTCTGAGGACACCCGCTCAGTGGACATGTCACTCCGAGACGTTGAAGAAAGAGGTTTTTATACGGAGACATTCCACTCAGCATCATGGATTTATCGGGGAGATGACGGCAGTCCAAATGAAACTATACAATGCCTCAGTAAAAGCCCCCGACCAGTAGCAGGTAGGCTTTTTTTTATCGAAAGTCAGGAATTTATAAATTCCTATTTTATTTATAGGTCAGGGTCATTGTGCATCCAGAGCTTCAGGCAACAGTTCATTGATGTGCACCTTACACTAATATACACACATTCATTTACGGTTATGAGCAATTTAGAGTTCCCAGTCTACCTACTGGCATGTTTCTGGATGCTGCAAATCCGAAGGAGACACAGCGTTGGAGCTTTAGAACTTTAGAGCAAATTGCTTTATATTATATTATATTATATTATATTATATTATATTATATTATATTATATTATATTATATTATATTATATTATATTACAGTCTTCATAATGTATGCTATAAAATTTTCTTTTATGGATTTCTTTAAGTTCGTGAACGAACTGTGAAAATCAGTAAAGGCATGGGAGAATATCCATGGGGTTTCAGAATTCAATACTCCAAACCAATTATCGTGACCGAAGTTGACACAAGTAAGTGGACCATATAAATTTAATCAGTATGCTGTGATATACAGTACAATATATAATATAATATATATTAATAATATAATAATAATGATATACTATATTGCCTGCTCAGTTTCATGTCTTTGTCATTGTAGTAACAGTGTAAACAAGTAAATTAATAAAGATCCGCCAGACCAAAATCCCACTCTTAAAAGATAACACTACAAAAAACGATAAAGCCCTACAGTATGCATCTTTCTTGGTGGTTGCAGATGGTGCCGCTGAGGAGGCGGGGTTAAAAGTTGGAGATTATGTGCTAGCAGTTAATGGCACAGATGTCACAGGTGTGCCTCACTCAGAAGCAGTTGACCTCGCTCGGCAAGGTATGGCAGGATTACAGACACAACATCTGCACATACTTGATTTATTAATGTGTTAGAGGGGATTTATTAAAGCTTTAGTCAGTTGTGTTGTTTTAAACTTGTATGTCAGCTGTCTTTATGTATAAAAATGTATGGCTTCTGATTAAGTTTACATTTTTAGTAATGAGGCAGGAAGTGAAATGCAGAAACCGATGTCAATATATCAGACAGCGTTATACTGCATACTGTATATAATGCAAGACTAACATTAACAACAGCTAGACAGTATCTACAGTATGCTGGGAAGGCTTCCGAACATGAGGAGAGGAAACTCTGAGTGCTCATGTGCCCACCAAACAATCAATTTAATAGTTAACCTCATAAAAGACTATGTTTTTTTAATGACATGTCATACAGGCCCTGATCTTCTGATTCTGACCATCGGCTCCGATATCGGTCGTACCCCCAACACTCCAAAGCCGGCTTGCCGAGGCTACCTGCACAAACGCACTCAGTCCAGTTTTCTGAAAGGCTGGAGGAAGAGGTGGTTTGTGCTCAGACATGACTGCTGCCTTTATTACTACAGAAACAAACGAGTATGTTTTTTTCTTGTCTATACTGTATATAGACAGTTTTAAAAAATATATAAATTTAAGAATAAACTATAAAATGTGCATCAAGACCTGGATTTTAATGATTTGCATGTGTTTGTGTGTGTCAGGATGAAGGAAAGAGCCATGCTTTGGCAGTCATGCGAATGGAGGGTGCAGTGGTAGAGGCTGACAACAGCCTGGGGAAACCATTTGTGTTCAAATGTTCTCCTGTTGCCGGAAATCGTGTGTACTACTTCTGTGCTACGTCGAACCAAGAAATGAGAAGGTGACCATTTATTTAATAAAAAACAAAATTATTATTATAAAATATATCTTTTTCTCTGCCTCTCTCTGGATAGTAATAATTTACCTTTCTCTGTCTTCGTTTAGAATTCATTCCTTATAGTATAGCCCGTCCTTTATCAACAGTGGTTAAGGCTCTGATCACAATGTTGTGTTAACCTTCCACACTGCTTACTATGTTAGGATATACTGTATGACTGTATTTGTGACAATAAAAGAAACCTTTTTCTTCTTCATGCTGCTTTTTCCTGCTGCCTTTATATTCTTCCTTTCCATTTTTAGGTGGTTGGAAAGTTTGGAACAAGCAGTTTACCCCATTACACAGGTTTGGGAAATATCTACACTTATATGCATTAGTCTAGATATGAGTGATAAGATCTAGACAAAGTACTGTAGATTTCCAAATATACTATACTGTTAAAACCAGAATATCATTCCCTTAACAAAACCACTGACAAATTGGCAAATAATATCGCATTGGTTCATTGTTAAATATGCTGTAGAAATGAATCAGATTTTTGGACATTGGTCAATTGATCCAGCAAAAAATCCAATATTAGTTAATCTAACAATCCTGTGTAATCAGAAGTGAAGCAAAGCATCACAGGCACACATAAAAAGACTTAATGGCTATTTTACAGTCAGCAAATGTCCTCACTGATGTTGTCATGGTAACAGTAAGGACTCTAACGGTGGTGACTCATGTTGCAGAATCACGTGTGGGTGGACGTGACACGCCACAATTCGAACCTGCCTCCCCTGGCTGTGAAGAACCCAGAGTGTCTCGGGCTTCTAAACTTGCTAGACAGAAACAAGGACACGTGGGTGCAGCACTACTGCATCCTAAAGGACGGATGCCTTTACTTTTACGCCAGCATACGATCAACATGTGCAGTTGGTATGCAAATTTTACCAAAAAAAATTATCCATTTAATTACTGTATGGAAAATGAGGCTACATAATTAAGTATCCAGAGTAAACTATCAACAATGATAATGTACACTGCCGGACCAAAAAAAAGTCACCATTTCAGAAGGGTCAAATTATTGGGCTTTAATAAACGAAGAAAATAACTAAGGATTTTTTTTTAATGATTAAGGATTTGAAACGACTAGAACTGGATTAAGAACCCTTCAACACATTATCAATACCTGGAAAGATCATGCTGAACCCTGAACTTTTTTAACCAAATTAACCACTTTTGGTGATGTTGCATTGAAAATCAACAGCAAAAAAATCCACAGCAAAAAACATGCTATGTTTATTAATTAAAGTAAGAGCATTTCCATATGCACACAATGTGATGAGAACTCACAGAATTGGGACTAAACACACAAAAAAAAAACACTTGTTACTGCGACTGATCAGAACAAATGTCTTCAATTGTTAGAGAGCACAAAGATTGGAGTCAATTCCAGAGTGATGGGTGCATCAGCATAAGAAGGGAAGCACATGATCTGACATTTCAGGTCAGATCTAGAAGTCAGCTCATGTTGTGAATGTGTAGAACAATCAGCTCACCACATCAATTGAGTATTTCTTCCCTAATATATTTCAGGACTCAAATTGTGCATAAGGAATCGTTTTCACACACGAACCGGCCACCACATTATGGACTGTAATCAAAGCTAAATGATTTAATGAAATCACAATCAAGTTTTTTGCCCAGGCAGTGTATAACACACACTGTAGTGTGCTGTTGTAGGTAAATAATCAATAACAGGGTGAGGTGGGGTGCATTATATCACTACGGCAAGTTTTGAAAAGTTTTATTCATATTATATAATAAAATTTGGCAAATATTAAAATTTTGGTTTATTAAAGAATGTTATATTTTTTTAATCCATTTATAGATCTGGCCAGGAAACATGTTAGTTCCTGTTATCACTTACAGCAGCAAAACACACTCCCTCCCTCTAAATCTTCACTTTTTTCTTTCTCTTGCCATCAAAAAAGACTATCATAAATACAAACCGGATTCCAAAAAAGTTGGGACACTGAACAAATTGTGAATAAAAACTGAATGCAATGATGTGGAGAT
>JAQQZT010000009.1:18578867-18588982 GCA_030068275.1 Clarias platycephalus | reverse complement strand
CATTGCAATAGTCCAGTCTGGAGGTCATGAATGCATGAACTAGCTTTTCTGCATCAGATACGGATAAGATGCTCCTACGTTTGGCAATATTTCTAAGATGGAAAAAGGCTGTTTTTTTGATATTTGAAATGTGATTTTCAAAGGACAAGTTACTGTCTAATATTATGCCCAGGTCTTTTACTGTTGAGCTGGTAGTACCAGTACATCCTTCTAAACGGAGGCTGAATTGTGAAAGCTGTTGTGTGCTGGTAACTAGTAAATTTAGTTACTTGATTTAATTATGGATCTTGATCTCGATCTCTCTCTCTCTGACATGGGTGTACTTTACAGGTTATAAAAAGAAAATAAAACACTTTAATATCCTAGCTGAATTGCTGTGTGCCTTTTTTTCAGGAATCTTTTGGATCCCATTAGCGCGAGGTGTGTTGATTAGCCAATTTTTTTTATTTAATAAAAATAAATTTTATATATAAATATTTACTTACCTTCATCTAAATATCAAACTTTAACCAAATTGATGTAAATATTTTTTGAAGATTAGTGCTTCAAGAAGCTTTGCAGTGGCCACTAGAGGGAGCTACTGATAAAGTAGAGACTCCACATTTCTACTTCACATTTCATACAAACTTCCATAATTTCTTTTGATTGAGTTGAATTAAATTATGCACATTATAAAAGTATTATACAGTACAAAAATATTTGGGTTTATTGTTTAATCAATTGATTGATTGATTTTTTTCAAACTTGTATGAATTTTTTTTCCCTGCAAATGTGAGTGCCACGCACCGAGCACTGACCTCAAACTCATTGAACTCCAATGGAATCATTAGGAACACTGACTGCATCTCAGGCCTCCTCAATATTAATGCCTGACTTCACTAATAATCTAATCTAGAGAGAAGCCTCTCAGAAGGATGAAGGTTATTATAACAGTAAAGTGAATAAAACTGGAAAGGGCTTTTTAATAAGCATATATTAATGTTATGGTCAGGCATCCTCAAATCTTTGGCCATATAGTACAGCAGTCTGGTATGATTATTAATGTTTAACATAAAACAAAAACAGTAAGATGAATAATTTATTATACCTTATTAAAATTCTATTATAACTGGTAGTGTAGGATTGATAGTTTTACCCATTCTGATTTGTCTTGCAAAAGTATTCATACCCCTTGAACTTTTCCACATTTTTTTCACATTACAACTACAAACATAAATGTATTTCTTGGGATTTTATGTGATAGACCAACACAAATAGTCACATATCTGTAAAGGGGAAGGAAAATGATAATGTTTTTTTTTTTTTTTACATTTAAAGAAGAAAAGTGTGGTGTGCATTTGTACCCAGCCTGCTTTTACTGATACCCTTAACTCCAGTGGAATCAACTGCCTTCAGCAGTCACCTAATTAGTAAATAGAATCCACCTGTGTGTAATTTAATCTCAGTAAAAATACTTCTATGAAGTCCTCAGAGGTTTGCTTAAAAAAAAATCAAGCAGTACTTTATCTTACCCTGTGCTCAGTTGTGTAATGTATGAGAGGTTTCAGTGCATATCTTACATTTTACTGTGTCCATTCATACATGTTTTTTTCTTTTACAAATATTTTGTTTGTAATTTTTTTTTTCAGCTGTTGATCCATGTAATGCAATGTGTGCATCATTTGTAATATAATGCAAATAGACAAGAAAACAAACCAGTGATTCAATACATATGCTGCTGTGTTTAAATGCTTTATTTGTGCAATGTTAATATTGCTGGAAAGGCAATAAGAGCATTTGCGTCTATGATAATTTTGGTACTATTATACATCACCATTGTCACTGATTTGCTTTGATTATATTAAAGGTTAAAGTAAAGCATTTGTCATTTCATGGTTTTGCTTTAAAGTCCACAGCCTGCAGTGAAAGAGGATGCTGCACAAGGCTTGCATTTGGTACTCCATTCAACCCTGCAAAAAAAAAGGAAAATAAATAAATGAATAAATCATATACAGTACATATTGTGTTCAAATATCTGCAACCATATAAAATGTTTTTATTCTTCTTCTTCTTATTATTATTATTATTATTATTATGTGAAATGAATCGAAAATTTTACATAAAAAAATCTACAACAAATAAATAAATAAATAAAATGTGCAATTAGACGATTCAGTGGCTGAGACTGAGCACAGTTTCTTGTTCACTATTTTAGTATGAACAAATTTGTATCAGCTCAAGTGCACACTGTCATTAACCCAAAAAAGTGGAAATAACAAATACTTAACAATCCTGAAATTCAGAATCCTGAAATTCGGAAACAAGTTATTGCTGATATTATAATTTGCAATGAAAAAAATTGTAAACAGAAGGATTATCATTACTGGTCTCCAACTTGTAGACTCCACTGCATGCAAAACAAATGGTTATGGCTACAACCTCTGTTCCCTTAGGAAGAGGAATGAGGAATACAGTACATCACATATCGAATGTGGCATTATGCCCTCTCATGTCTTGGCTGAAGACCTCTCTATTCATGCCATAAAGGCAGGCAAACTTGTGATGACTTTGCTTGGCTGACTTTGTTAGGAAAGTGTAACACCATTTGGAACTGATTCCCTGAACAGAACATACCGGCCCTTTGGGCAGCATTGAGGAAGGCGTGACAGTGTCTCCCTGCTGCCAGAGCTCATCTCCCTTCAGAGCCTGCCGACCGGGCATACACCAGGTTAGCCGATAGTAGTAATTTTTTGAGCCATAGGCTGTTTGGGCTTCACCTCTCATTGTGGAATGATGTCACGCGACGCCTCAGCTTGTTTTCGTCTAAACTCGAATTTCACCTAATGGTGACCAAACAGACTTTAAGCAGAAACCGGTTCAAGTAGATGGCCCTGTCTCTGTCTGGGATGTCTGAAAGAATTAGCCATAGATGCCTTTGTGCCACCACTGTGCTCACCAGCCCATGTCGAGGGAGAGAGCAGTGCAATGGGACATATGCAGAATGTAGTCTGTTGGGATCCTGACCTTGTTGAACAGCGCACATAATAAGCCCTCCTGAGGCACTGGCTTGCCGAGCTCTGCCAAATACAGTACTGTACCATGGCTGTTTGGACTGGAGGACAGCGAACTGAGATACCCCATGGTTATGTGAGCATGCCAGATAAACTACCAAAGGTATTTTTCCCTGCTTTTCCCCTCTTCCCCCAGTGCTTTTTCAGCTCTATCCAATTTAAAATTCTGTCCATGGCTGGGCACTATGATGCAGATAGACAGTGGTTTTCATGATGATATTAGCATGCCAATAAAGACAGGAAGCAGTTTTTAACTATTGTTGGGTCAGGGGGGAGAAAAAAATCCCAAGAACCTTGATGCCTTCTAAACCAGCTGTTGGAGGGCCACTCCACCTACAGATTCTTGGTTGCTCGTTGGTAGAGAGAGAAAAAGGCGTGTCATCCCTAGCAGAGCTCTGGGCAGACAGCAAAGCCTCCTATTTATCCTCCAACAAGCAGCGCATATCCCGACTGAGCATGTCATCAAGAAATCTGTTTAAAGCTTTGCTACAGGTTGGCTCTACCTGGAAGCTCATGGTCTTTCAAACCCTCCACAAAATCTATTTGGTCTGCCCAGATAAGAGTGGGGACTTTTTTGCTCTGAGGCCTTAATCAGCAGACACAGATGAAGCTGGACCTGCTGCGTGGGAGAGGAGGAAGTCCTGATGAACTTTAGTTTTCCCAGTACTCTCTACAAACTTGACCCGCCATTATAGCGTTGAACACCAGAGCTAACGACAAAGGGCACTGTCAGCACTAGCTGATTTGGCCTCAGCTAGTGCTCTCAGAGAATTACCAAGTAGACGGAGCACGCTTTGTGGTGGTCTTTCTTGTGCAAGGAGAAGTTGCAGCCCTGAGGACAGGGGCAAATCGCAGTCTTCTTTTTTGTCAAATTAAATGTGTCTTTAGCCAGGTCACAAGAAGGCATGATATCACATACGAGTGAACAGACTGAAAGGGAACATCTTCGATACATGCGTTATATTGATGAGGTAGTCTTACCATGCATTAGGACCCTGCTGTTTCAGTATTGTCTTGGCACACGCAATAGTTTTCGTAATGTCATTCGTAATAAGGTCTATTAGAGAAAACAAGCATTAGGACCAAAACATGAGACTTTCACAGTTTTGTTGGTTTAGTATTGAGATTACTAAAAGCTAGGCTCAAAACTAAAAAAATTCGAAAAGTCAAACTTCCACAGAATTTTCTCATTTCAAAAACTAAGATTTTCTTACCACTACATGAGAGGTTACACCCATTAGAACTTTTGAATTTCCCATCGGTACACCACCAACGGTTGCTTATCTGGAAAATGCCAAAGTCTGTTGATCCATCAATGTCGAGGACGGCTTTGCTGGTGTTGAAGTTAGACTCGTAACTGGCCAAGCAAACCCCTAAAAAAATTCAGCATTTACAGAAATGCCACATACCACTTATTACAACCACTGTACTACAAACAGGTAGTAAATGCCTTTTTGTTTCCAGAAGGAAGCCAAGTTAGGAAAAAAACAGAAATACACTAAATATTTGGTGACTTTTCAAATACAGTTAAACCTTGGATTGCAAGCATAATTCGTTCCGGACGCATGCTTGTATATCAGGACACTTGTATATCAAAGCAAATTGTATATCAACGAGACATGCTGCTGCATTCTGGATCAGCTGCAGAGGATAAATGGTTATTGCAGTACAGTTACTAAAGAACAGTCACTACACTTGAACACAAAATTTTAAAAATGCCTTTCGGCACAGACACACACACACACATGATCACAATGTTGTAATAAACAGTACAATAAACGACTACACGAGTGATGCACACGTGCTGAGACCGCATCATAATTCCGCAGCACAAAAGAGAAGAACCACTGGCTCAGTTGTGATCACATGATCACAAGACCTTGCTCAAGACCTTGCTCAAGACCTTGTTCATTTATTAAGTTAAAAATTTTTTCAAAATTTTCCTCATTTTGCAAAATGCTTGCAGACCAAGTTACACGCAATCCAAGGTTCCACTGTAATAAGATTCAGTACACAACATATTATTAGGTAATGCTATATTATGGTGTAATATTATATATTATTATATTGTAATAGATGTATATTAGTATGAAAATTGTGCTGTGTTATCTGTGATCATTATTATTATGCTGGTAAGGTAATCACTACTTTATGATATATTTTTTTTTATATTGAGCAAGTTAAATATTCTTATTATTTTTTATTCTATTAATTAGTACTATTTATTACTATAAATAATATACAGTACTGTGTATATTACTTATTATCATTGACATTACTGTATCCTACACCTGCCACTTACTGTGTAATATTTGTATAATCAGAAGGTATTTGTTTCATCTTTAATAGTGTCTAAAGAAAACAAATATCTAATGCATATCAACATATAAATGAAAAAGATTCTGATTCTGTCATGTCAGTTTGCATCCATGGCTTTTATAAAAGGAAAGTGAGGCTCTAGCTGCAGGTTATTTTGCATAAAAATAACTTGCACTTGCTATCAGTTTTTCCTGCTTCCTCTGGATTTTCCAGGTTTCCTCCCATCTCTCATCCACTTCTGGAACATGTGGAAAATGTGTGTGTATATATTTGCAATAGACTTACCTCTCATCCAGGGCATATTCCCATGTCATGCCATGTGTTCATGGGATACACTCAGGATTAGGCAGAAGCCATTAGAATAATATACTAATAAACTAAAAGAATGAAGTACTTTGTATTGTCTAATGTGGTGTTAATGAAGTTCAGTAACACACTGTCTGCTCCCATGGCTGATAGTACAGTATCATATCATGCTATTAGTATTACACCCTAGACCCTGGAGTTATGAGGTACTACCTGTTGTACCACATACTCTTCTGTATTATTGTTTACTGCATTATATAGCATCGCATTCACTATAATCACATACTATTATGTCAACTTTAGCTGTTAAAAACAAACTGGATTCTCTGCAGCCTCTTTATCTGCAACAGCTTTCTCTGGATAATAAATAAATGTACTGTATAAAATGTTAAAATACCATTTTACTTACACTGAGCCACAGTAATGCCATTTAACCCCTCCATGCCAGCTGCTTTCAAGTCTTTTGCCAGCTTACACTGGTCATACTTTATAGCACTTACACCTGCCAGGAGCAGAAAGAACACCAAAGCCTTCATTATGCTACAGTCACAGGCCTGATCACTGCAAAGAATTCTGTGTTCTCCACTCTGCTCTTTGCAGTTATATACAAGTCGCATGTGGAAGTGGGTAAATTGCTGGTCCTTTGAAGGTTGTGCAAACTATCGCCACTCTTGTTGATAGAAATGCAATTAAGTTATTAAAGAAAGAAATTAGGAGTTGCATGTACAGTACAGTACGTGTTTTTAGTGCCAAATCGAATCATGTGATGTGGGTTTTTCTTGTATTTTAAAGTATTGTATTTTTCTTTATTACTTACGCCAAATGAGTGTCTAGTTTACATAGTAAACAGGTGGCCCCTAAATTTAATATGGTAAGTGTTCCAATGTAAATAAGCAAATATAGACAGATGATAAACTAAATATTAACCTTGAAGATGCCACCCTTTAGAACTACAGAAATAATGTTCCTCAAATAACTCCACAAGTCCAAGTTTGCTAGCCTCCGATCCGCTTACTGGTTTTTAGTATTTAGGCAGGTACAGAACCTTAATTAAAAATATTGCCCCCCTAAACCTTAGCACATTTCGTACAAAATACCCACAAAATTCTAAATCCATATACTGTATAACCTATGATATATGCTCACCCATTCCAGCAGAAAACTTTGCAGGTGTACACTACCGTTCAAAAGTTTGGGATGACTTACACATTTATAAATTTTTTAATACACATTTTCGTGCAATTCGCAAACAATTTTATCCATTTCACAAACAGTTAAAGTTACCCGGAATTCTGACTGTAATGGAGTGGCCAGCACAGTCTCTGGATCTGAACCCTAGTGAGCTGTTGTGGGAGCAGTTTGACCTTTTGGTACGGAGGAAAAAGCAAATCAATCAAGCAAATCCATCTTGTGGGAGATGCTCCAGGAAGCATTGGTTGAAATCTCATCAGATTATCTTAAAAAAGTTACAGCTATTTTTTATGACCTATTGTCTGCCAGACTGTAATTGCGGCAAAAAGTGTTTTTTTTTTTTAATGAAGTTTAAAGAACACATTTATCCTTTTCATCAAAATCATTATTTCTAAGTCTAACAATGTCAGCATGTCTTGTTCTTTTGCTATGTTTTCTATTCAGACAAAGTCACAGAATATTTAGACATTCTCAAATATGTATATTAAGATCATTGGTAATAAAATATTAAGATAATTGAGAAAATGGATTAAATATTTACTAATCATTTATCTCCTCCCAGGCTTTGAAGTGTTAAAGTAGTGTAAATCACCTGTCAAAATTCCAGATCATTCTCATGAACATGTAACACATAATTGCAAAACATACCTATACTTTACTCTAGGATGTAATTAAATACAGTGGAACCTTGGATTACGAGTATAATTCGTTCCGGAAGCGGGCTTGTGTTCCAAAACACTTGAAGATCAAAGCAAATTTCCCATAATAAATAATTGAAACTCAAATTATTCGTTTCACAGCCCCAAAAAATTAATACATAAAAATAATTAACACACAATATAAAGTAAAAATAAAAAAAATTAACTTGCACTTTACATTTTAAAAAAGTACAAATAAATCAAGACAGATAAGTGTTCCCGTTTAGGCGCGCAGGCGCTGTGTGTGTGTGTGTGTTTGTGCATGTGTGTGAAGCTAAAGTAAGAGGAGACTCTTACTTACGTTGTTATGTATGTGCATTATGTGTGTGCACGTGCATAATTTGACATCGTGCCTGTTCACACTCTCTCTCTCTCTCTCTCTCTCTCTCTCTCTCTCTTTCTCGCCTTTAGTGTGTGTGTGTGTATGTTTGTGTATGTAGCACCCCCTCTCTGCTTCACACACACACACACTAAAAGCGAGAGAGAGAGAGAGAGAAAGAGTGTGAACCGGCAAGGTGTCAAATTACACGCGTGCACACACATAATTCACACACATAACGACAGAGAGAGAAAATTAATTTTTAACCTCTAATGAGACTTTATTTAGCTTTTGGCGCGAACACACGTGTGTTATAAAAAACAGTCCACGTGCGCTGTAAACACGCGCTTTCAAACACAAAATAAAATGTATTTTACACACACACGTGGTCACAGGGTTATAGTAAACAGTACACACGTGCACGGATGTTGATTATATCAGCAAGAGACAAGCACTAAGACCCAGCAGGGGAGACGATTACCCACAATTCCGCAGCGCAAGAGAGAGAAAAACCGTTGGCTCAGTTGTGATCACATGACGCTCGGCGTCAAAACAAGAAGCGCATGCGTGATACTGTACGTGATACTCGGTACTCGTAAACCAAGACTTGTTCGTTTTCCAAGTCAAAATTTACTCGCGACCCGAGTGTAATTTCAACATTAAACATGGGTTTAAAGTCCATTTTCCCCTTGCTAGTGGTTATCACATTTGTTCACAGTTGCTTACACGCTGTTATTACACTCTCGCCTTTATTTTTTCATAAATGAAGGTCAGTTGCCTTTTGCCTAAGCCACTGATGCAAAGCTGAAAAAATATTACAGTATCTCTCTCATTATAAATGTACTGCATTAAATGGCTGCAGACTACAGTACTAGCAAGCAAAGTTGGAGGAAGTTCAAAATGTAGTTACAGTAGTATGATTCACTTCGTTCCTTCAAGCAAATGAAATCCAGAAAAGTTTTATATTTCTATATATTTCGAAAACTTGTATATTTTGGTCTAACTTCTTATAGTTAAACTATTTATTTATTTCTTGCTTCTTTCTCCATTTCTCTCTTATTTCTTGTCAATTGTTTTTAAAAAAAAATTAAGGTCACAGGCGGTCGTATAAGCATTTCACTACATATCGTAATATGTAGTGAATTACGATATGTGTATGTGTATGACTGTGTATGTGACAAATAAAATTTGAAAATTTGAAAATTTTAAATAAATTTGAATTTGAATTTGAATTAAACCTAAATGTCAGACAGAGCATACTGTAGCCTTATAGCCATATCAACTAATAACCTATCACTCCATTAACACTTGACAAAAAATTTTTTGGATTACTTAATGGTGTCACAATAAAGAGCTACAACTGCATTTAGAGGTTTACATGCATTCATAATAAACATCATTCTCATGGCGTTATTGGGTTTCTTAACAATTTTTTAACTGGTTGTTTCCAGCATCTGAATGATTGTACAACATATATTTTTAATAGGACGGTCAATATTAACGTGTTAACACGTGATTCATCTAGAAATTGTAAGTTTGACCATAATGGCTTCCCATAATTGCAGTGCAGTGCATTACTATTGTAAAAATGGCATGTTTAACCCAGACAATAAAATGACTGAGGAAACATCACCAGGTCACGGGTGAGTCCAGGATTTTGTAAGTGAGAGGGGTGGGGGGCGTCCCTGCATCAGGTATGCTGAATGGCATGCTTCATTATAAAAAGCTCCTAGATGGAAGTTTGGATAAAAACCAAAGGCGTGTGTTCAAGCTACATTCAAGGGGAACTATTTTTACAAGAATAGATTAATTGTAAGACACTGAAAAAAAGCTTAAGGGGCGACGTGCTGGAGCAGGGCCCGTTCTTGCTACATTCAACCCCTGAGCCCAAAGTGCCTGCATCTGGTTGACCTATTTGCCATTGCCATGGGTAAGTTACCTTTGACTGCGTGATCGACCTACTTCTGATGTCGACCCTTTCAAGGGGCAAACTGTTCCCTCCTTGTTCCCCCAGAACAGTTAGCCTTGGAGGCAGTGGCGGTTCTACACTGAATTCTCCCTCCTGGCGACCCCCCGTCATCGCCTCTCTTTCGCCTACCCCCCATCCGCACCCCCCCGCCTTTGGGTTTGAAAAATCCGGTGAATGTGTTTATTGTTGCATTTTTTATCAGTTATATCAATACCATCTAACATTAATTTAGATTGTCTGAGCTCATAAGAACCATAGGCTAG
>JAQQZT010000009.1:18542882-18562414 GCA_030068275.1 Clarias platycephalus | reverse complement strand
ATCTTCGAAAGAAAATGATCCACAGCAATCTCTCCTTCTCTCGTCCAAACAAATAACGCCAGCGCTGGTCCACCATTTCTACTCCTCCCTCCGCTCTTTCCCGGCTGTCCCTTTGAAGGCAGGTCAGGGAAAGGGCAAGGCGCATGAGCACTTCGCGTGTGTGTGATGCAATTTTTCTCCTCGGGCTTGCCATAGAAGCTACGGCAAGAGGCATGCGCACTTCGCGAGTGTTAAATTCAGTTTTGTGAATGGTGGAGAATAAACAGTTAAAAAGGATTTCATGTGCTCTCATTTTTTATTGTTTTTTTATATTACAAAGTTTAAGCAAACCCGGCATGAATACTCGATCACATTAATAAGAGTGTGGTAACGTTAATTGTAAGATGGTGGGCAAGTTGTTCGCAACGTAGAACATGGGCGGACATTATGCAAATATGTTACGGAGTAACGTGGATCCGTAACAGAGAAAAATTAGAATTGCTAACGACTCGTTTAGGCGAATGTGATGTGTCAGAATATAATGTGCAGGGTGTCCAATGCATTTATGTGATTTGAATTAAAAGTCATTATATGGATATGGAGCTTCACTCACTTTTTTCAACACACTGCTATTATTTTGAACACCACTGTACAGTATGTGTCTCCTGGGATACTGTATGTTGCTTGCTTATTCGGCTTTGTAACCAGAGTTGGAGGTTATGTGGGCACAAAAATTTTAAGTGCTCAACATCATGTGACATCTACTGTAGCTAAGTAACCAAAGCTACCAAAAACATAAAAAGAAGAGGAAGCGGACACAAACGTAAGAGCTATAATCATCAGCAGCACATGTGTTATTAGTGAATGGAAAGCGGATGTGTTGTACTGCTTCACAGCTGCAGTTTCATGGAGAGGAAAGTCACACCATATCCAGCATTGTTTATAAGGCAAAATTAGTTCATAGATTTCACGTGTTTCTCTGAAGTAAGTGCAAGGAGTATAATAAATGAAAAACTCAACAAGCTTCCCTTCATAAAAATAATAATTCTGAAACACTTATATAATATATTTGTGATTTGCTTTTTGCAATTTTTGTGTTAATTTGTTGGATGTTGTTGTATTCCCATTAGTCCTGTGAGAAGTTGCTGCTCTGAGCTTAGATAATAAGAGTTACTTACCTAATTGTTTCCTAATCAATATTATTTTTGTACCAACTTTATGAAAGCTAAAACCTTCTTGCGGCTTTGCTCAGAATCCAGGAAAACCCGGATATTCATTGTCTGTTGTATAATATATGTCTCTTTCTCTACGGTACACTTACTTCCATTGGCAATTCATTATTGATAAAGTGAACCATTTTGTTTCTTGGTTTTCTGCAAAAATTGGAAATGAAAATTTACACTCACAAATATACTGTAAACAAAAACCATACTTCCAAGCTGATAAAACAGTCTTGATCTTTTTGCATTTATAAAACATACTGAGTGATGGTGGAAGAAGTAAGTTAAATAAACAAGGTTTGTGACGTCACCAAAAGGCAACTGGAATTAGGTTTTAGCAAACCTGAAGCCCAGTCAATGAACTGAGAATGGAGGAGAGGTTTAGAGCTAACTCAACTTAAAAAATAAAAAAATAAAAATAAAAATAAAAACCACCCCATGTCAATGTGCTATTCCCTCGCATCAGCAGTTGATGTCTCACAAAAAAAAAGACCCACCATTAAGGGTTATTTTTCCACCATCGTCTGGGTTTAATGGAGATGTTCACTAAAGACATAAAAGATCATGACTGGTTTAACAGCTTAGAAATATTTTGTTTTATATTTGTAATTTTGTTGTAAATCAGATTACATTTCATGACCTGCTTATGTAGAAAAGTCCACTTACTTGCTACTGTACAGTGGGGGAAATACTGTACGTATTTGATCCCCTACAGAGAGTTTACCCTCTTACAAAGAAATGAAGGGTCTATAATGTATATCATAGGTTTATGGTAAAGGATTGAGACAGAATATCAACTAAAAATTCTGAAAAAGCACATGATACAAATGTTATGAATTGTTGCATTTCAATGAGGGAAATAAGTATTTGATCCACTACCAACCAACAATAATTCTGCCTCTCTCAGACTGGTTATGTGCTCTTGTGGTACACATATTAATTTAAGAAGGTGCTCCTAACAACAATGTGGTATGTGTATAAAAGCCACCTGTCCACAAAATCTCTATCTTCCATTCAAACCTCACCACCATCGGCAAGACCAAAGAGCTGTCAAAGTAAGTCAGGAACAAGATTTTAGACCTATTTATTTCTGAAATAAATAGGTCTAAATTATTGTATAATTATATACAGCATAATTGTTAAACTAGAAAAGCTATATTCGTTCTGAACTTCACATTTACATACAGAAGATAATGAAAACATACATATAAAACGGGTTCCACTGAGATTTATTCCCAATATACATACATCTATGCATATATATATATATATATACAATCATGATGAAACTAGTGAAAAATATCTTTCACATCAATTACTTTAAAGCGGACAGCCGCAGCTAAACGGGAAAGAAAAATAAAATGCACATTTTTTGGTAACCAAAGACATGTAAAAATATAACTTTTCGTTTCATTCCATTGTACTTTTTATAATAATAATAATAATAATAATAATATCATTAAGTGCTGTTCATGTGATAATCAGGATTCACTCGAATAGACACAATGAAATGTATCCTGTGTTATGAATGTACACTTCTGGTTTACATTCAAGTATGAGATGAATCAGATACGAGAAATAAGCGCATGAGTGTATAGTCGATATCATACTATACGTTAAGTCAGTCATGTCTGCGATAGTATCGATAAGACGAGCGTGTCTAAAAGTTCGAACTGTACTACTGCTATTTCACTACTGTTAAAAAAAACGATTTCTCTCAGACGACAATCACTAAGTGATAGTTTAAAGTAACAGTACAATCTGATTTCCTTGGCAAAAATTCAAGGTTTGGTCAGTTTCATGGAATCAAGCATGGCTTTGTGGTCTTTGGATACACTTATTGCAGAGTTTTGCATTGTGGGTGTTTGAAAACATGGCGACATTTTGCTATCACGTTGCTCCTCTTGAGCAGTCTGCTTGGTGAGCTCGTGTACAGGTACGGCTCCTCTCTGGGCTTCCTCTGTGTTGGGTGTAATACGGACAGGGCTGTCACTGAACGATACCTGATGTGCTTTAGTGACACCTGCGTGAGAACGTGATGAGACCCTACAGCACCCTGTCCAGTTTGGAGTGTGGGTAAATACACTGTCGTCCTGGGTTTCCTGATAGGTTGGGTGAAGTTGGGCTTTACGGGATCTTGGTGGAGAGGAGACCAAGATGCTAACAGTTGTGTGTGCTGCAGTTTTGGGCTTAGCAGGCGTGCTGCTCCCACATGCTCTGTCTCCAGCGGCGACGTGCTGAACACCATCGGCTCTGCTTGGAGGGGTCACTCTGAAAGAAGGGCTTCCACTTGCTGGGATAAACAAGGAATAAAGTATATACAGTCAACTCCAAAATTATTGGCTTACTTTCTTAATAACACAAATCATGTATAATGATTAATGATATAATGATGCATGAATCACATTTTAAAATTCAAAGAATATATTTGTGTCTGTTACACATGTACTGTCTCAAGGGAACGTCAGCAGCCCAGTGCTTCACTCATTCTGTGAACTGCTTGTTGTAACCCTTCACTTGTTCATATACTCTGAAATTATCCTGTCCACACCGTCTTTTATTTTTTTGTCTATATACTTTATATACACACACAGTACTGTGCAAAAGTCTTAGGCACCATATTATACGCTGTACCAATTTTGTTATACATGTCTGCATAATTATGTACAAAATCATTTAGTATTTCCATATATAACTTAAAAATGAATAAATAGAGGAGAATATATGCATGGCTGCAAAGAGTAAAGTAAAACCTAACAATTGTTTTCTTATAAAACTGCACAAATCTGTGTCTAAAACTCCTGATTTTAAGCAATGACTTTTCACTCCAAATATTGACTGTTTATTTTATTACTCTTTATTGCTCTTTGTAGAAGTTTCTATTATGCAGAAATGTTTTCAAAAGCGCATTTTGTTTATGCCATATTTTTGTATGTGCCCAAGACTTTTGCCCAGTACTATAAGTAAAACAGTTGTCAGGTTTTACTGAGCTTGCTGGAGAATATGAGTTCTTCTGGAAACTTTGTCACACTCGCACCTTTCTATTTTTATGCAAATCCCAGGAGCGTACATCAGGTTTTTTGTTTCCATCTGGTCTGTCTTGTACTATATTTCTTTCTTTACAGCCATGCATAAATTCTCCTGTAATGTTATTTATTTTTTCATCATTATTATTTATTTATTTATTTATTTATTTATTTAATAAGTTATATATGGAAATACTGAATTATTTTGAACATAATTATGCAGACATGATAAACATATATAACAAAACTGGGACAGCATATAATATGGTGCTTAAGACTTTTGCACCGTACTGTATATATACTAAGTGACTTTGCTGCTGTTTGTTTTTGTATGTTTTTGGGGTTAGACAAGGAAATAGGAAAGCCTTTCCCTACTCTTCCTCCGTCAATCTATTTTTATTATTTGGTAGGAAATGCAGCTTCCGTTATCACACATTTAGTCTGTTGTTTGTTATGTTGTCCTTGAGCAGCCTCCCAATACTGTAGATATCCTTACTTCTTAAAAGTTTTTTTTTTATTGGGTTCAGAAATTCAAATAATAATAAAAAAAAAATACAGTTTAGCTGCAAAAAAACTACAAAAAAAACTTTGCATTCTTGTTGTCCCTCTTCTTTATTTATCATTATTTTTATTTATACATGCCTGGTGCAGTGCGCTCTGGTGACTTCTTTCCCACAGCCTGAGTGAAAGGGCATGGTAAAACTTTTGCAGGCGTATATGTGTTTAAAGGAGCTTTCTTTCCCTGAACAGCTGAGACACAAATAATAAACAGAGCATTTATAATAGTGGTGAGATAAGGCAGGGGAAGAAAAAGAAGAGAAAAAAAAAACATATTTCAAAAATACAAAATATAGAGTTATATATGATTCTTTCTTTACCTGGTGAGCAAATAGACATTTCCAGCAGGGAATCATGGGAAGCAGCAATCGAAGCAAGAAAGTCGTCAACTTGTTTAAGAGACAGTGAATTGTGAAGGGTCTCCAGCGGGCAGATGGAGGGAACCATGGAGTATAACTCAAAACCTTAAATGAAATAGAACGGACACATTAAGCATTCATAACACTGGCAGTTGAAGCTAAAGTGAGCATAAGCATTCGACACACACGCACATACACACAGATATGAAGTTCCAGTTCCTGAGAGAACAACAAAGAGCAACAGCACCATCAAACAGGAGTTTGAGGCGGGCAGAATGGAAGCAGATGGCTCACACAGAGTACAACTCACTAGAAGCTCTACCTACCACAACATCATCAGCCAGGATGATGCTACACAGTGAGAATGGTGGTCTACTGTACTTACCTTACATGTACTGATTTAATCTCAGACACTATATAATACATCATTTGGGTCTTAGAATAAATAATTTTAGACACAACCTCTACATGTCCAAATTTGATGGATTATGCCAGATTAAGTCAGTATTTTGGCCTACATGAGTTCAAAAACACATGATTCAAAAACAAATAATTAAAAAGGTTACAGAGCCAGTAAAGATTTATCTTAATTTTTACATCATTCTTTTTTGTGACATCTATGCAGATCATTTCATTTTCTGAAAAACTAAATTTACAGCAACACCTACACCGAATAGGACATCACAATATCTGTAACTGACAACATTAAGCTCATCCTAGCACTGAATAAATTAGTCCACAACTGCAGGAACTGGAGCATCTTTATGGAAAGAGCTTAAAATCTCTTTAAATTTCAGACAATAGGAACAATTTACTTTCTCCCTGACCTTTCTGCCATTCATAAACTCTCATTTTAATGATTATTAATTAGACTAGAGCATCAGAAATAACAAAATGTAGTAAGTGCAAGAAGTCAGATTGAATCTTTTGGGACAAAGAGTAACATGGGAGCCTGTAGGGTGTATGCAGTCACACGAATGGATGTTGCCATTCTGACAGCCCAGCTTTGCGCCTGAATTTGGTTTTGCAGTTATTCCAGCAATGAAGGTACGACCCCCAGCATTTTTGTAAATTTAATATTGATCCAAATATATAAATGTAATGAGTAGTGCATTTACCCCCATGAATCAAAAACTGATCAGACGGCTTTGTACTGCACCAAAAGTTAATTGGATTAAAATATAGGAAAAGAACCCATTAAAGTCACATAGCAGATCTCAATTAAATAAATAAAAGAGCTGCAGTTCAGGAAACAAACCGCCAGAATAGGATCAACGCCAAGATTTAACATCTACTTCATACACTCTATTAGGCATGACAGGGTGCTCACCGTGTTGATTCGTTCACTAAAAAAATATCACGGGTGGGTAGAAACAAAAAGGAGCAAGTGACCGAGTATGTGGGAGTGTGCAGGACTGGTCAGAGTTTCTGTGGGAGCAGACGGGATGGGTCAAGAGTGTCTGCACAAGTGGGTGGGACTGGGCAGGGGTTTCTGTGGCAGTTGGTTAGATTGCTCAAAAGTATCTGCAGGAAGGGGGATCGGTCACTATTGTCTGTGGAGGTCGACTGGATTGTCAGATGGGATTGGTCAGGAGTGTCTCTAAGAGTGTGTGGGATTGATTAAACTTTTTGCTGGTGGGCAAACAACTCATGTTACCTGATTGATCTTTATAATAATACTCTGTGTAATACCATACTACCGTATAACAAAGGATGCTACATTTAATGGAAAATACTTCTAATCATACAGCAAATACTACAAATCTTATAAAGATTCATCTGCCTGGAATGTATTTTAATGCAGTGGAACCTTGGATTACAAGCACAATTCGTTCAGTTTCAAAAAAATTATTCGTTGCACAGCTCAAAAAAAAAAATACATAAAAATAATTAATACAAAAAATATAAAGTAAAAATAAAACAAATTAACCTGCAGACACATAAGTGTTTCCGTTTATGCGCACAGGCGCAGTGTGTGTACAGTATGTATGTATGTGTGTGTGTGTCTGTTTGTGAAGCTAAAGTAAGAGGTGAGGAGGAATCAGCCCCTCCCCTCTTCTCGTCTTACACAGTAACACCTTGTCCTCTCTTATTTGAGTTTCACACACACACATATTAACGGAAATACTTTTTTATCGGAAAAATTTGCAAGGAACATCGCTAACAACTATCACACATCCTCCTCCTCTCCTCCTTGCGCCTTCACACACACACTTTTCAAGTGCAGGTTAATTTGTTTTTTATTTTTACTTTACAGCAGTGATTCCGTTAGCGTGCGCGCTCGTGTGTGTGTGTGTGTGTGTGAAGGCGCAAGGAGGAGAGGAGGAGGATGTGTGTGTGTGGGGGCATGGTGTCAAATTACACATGCACACACATAAAATGCTGAGGAAGAGAAAGAAAAGAAATCTTTAACCTCTCTAATGAGACTTTCTTTAGCTTTACACGCACGCACACACACGTTATAATAAACAGTACACGTGCGCTGTACACACACGCATACAAACACAAAATAAAAGATGTTTTATGCGTACACACGTGGTCACAGTGTTATAGTAAACAGTATACGCTTGCACGGATGTTGATTATACCAGTAAGAGACCAAGACCCATCAGAGGAGACGATTACCCACAATTCCGTAGCGCAAGAGAGAGAAAAAACAGTGACTCAGTTGTGATTACGTGCCGCTCTGCATCAAAATAAGAAGCGCATGCGTGATACATGATACTCGGTGCTCATAAACCAAGACTTTTCCAAAGTCAAAAATTTAATACAAATCTTTGTTCGCAAACCGCGTTACTCGCAATCCGAGGTTCCACTGTATAACATTTTAAGTAATTCTGACAGCATAATAGCAATAATAGTAATCATACCTTCTTGGATTTTAATAAATGTGATCTTGGACTTTTTGTGTGTTTTTAGCACCAAACATTTATGTGAAATCAGTTCCTTAAAATTTGTTAAACTGTGGAGATCTGACTTTTGTGTTTCTAGTGTAAATGTATGTAAAATTAATTGATTAATTACTCACCTGAGGGGTCCATGATGGAACATACAGTACTGTGCAAAAGTCTCGTCATCCCTCATTACTTAATTTAAAATAAAATTAAATAGTGCAGATTTAAAAAATTGAAAGACATTTTTACTGTGACAGGCTGCAAAGTGCCTAAAGATATTGTTTAAAAGTTGGTTGTATATGTAACAACCTCAGCAGCAACCTCATTTCCCCTCACATCTGTTCCATCCACTCAGCATTCAGCATCACCAGTATACTAATCACTGGCCTGATCATCGGTCATCATCTGCACCTGTTTTTCACTGGTTCATGCCTTAAATTAAATGGGTTTTATGCTTGAATTATTCATAGGATACTGTGTGGCTTAACAAACAAAAAACATTCCTCTGAATCTGCTCAGGTACAGGGACTGGACTGAAAATGAGTCCTCCAGGAAGTCTGGAGAACCATTCCTCAACTCTGCACTAAAATAGAAAAAAGTCTGGCTCTTTGTTAGCAAAATATGAGTAAATGAGGGGTGCTCAAGACTTTTGCACAGTACTGTATATCAGACATTTTATGATGAAATAAAACAGGATAAATGTGTTGCTAAAGCACACAAATGTTACACTACTTCTACAAAGAGAAACAAATGAGTCGGGAATTTATAAATGTCAAAAATTGTTTGCCTAAAACCCAGAAATGGAAGCTGACTTCTACAAGACACCAATAATCTAAAACAAAGAAAACCAACAACAACAAACAAGATACAAATGGGTAAATTAAACATAATTAACACTTACCACAGAACACACTGGGAAACACTGACCCATTTAGAAAAGCAGTTTAAAAACAAACAAAACAACAAACAAAAACAAACAAAAAAAAAAGAATAAAATCATCCAATTTCTGGAACTTTTATCATACCTAAAGTCATAAAGCACATGTAATAATAGCTGAATTTTAGAGTTTTGCAAATTAGTTTGCAGAATAGTACAGAAAATATCAACCAAATTTAGGGCTACTTACACTCATTGTCACCTGTACATCTGCACATTCACACAATTACCTAAACAGCCAGACTACAGCTGAATGGATAACTGCATAAATGAGGTAAATACAGGTATATTTTATACACACAAATCACAAGCTTTTAACAGAATCAAAAATCACTATCGCTAGAAGTGAAAAGTGTCACCCTTCAACAACAGCCTTACAACTGCTTTATGTCTATGATATACTGAGATATTGACAGACAAAATGTCTATTTAAGTAAAATAACACTGGCCTTCAGCTTGTAATTTAGTAATTTAGACAACATAGTACCGCATTTGGTGACTGCTCAAAATGAACAATTTAATAACAATAAACAGCTTTATCTATTTCAGTCTCTCACAATATACTGTATGTTGTTAGAGACTGAAATGGATAAAGCTGTTTATTGTTATTAAATTGTTCATTTTGAGCAGTCACCAAATGCGGAGTACAAATTATGTACACTGGTCTGGGAAAACACTTCACCTGGTCAAATCGTTATACAGTATACTACATACTGTACTTCTCAAACTACGAGCTTCTCTGCTTTACCTTTGTATGCACATCATAAAAGTGTGCTTATGCTCAAATGTAAAAAAGGAGAAAATGGCATTCAAAAAGTTTTCTTTCAAGTCTACAGAATAATGCGTTGCTCACTCAACATTACAGCACATTATTTAATTTATTATGGTACGTTTAAAATTAGCATCACCTTGATCAGACTCCGTCCCATCACTTGAGATAAAAGATACTTGCAACATTTAAACACGCGTCTCATCACTGTCTCTTCACATCACTGATTTCTTTTCATGCTTACATTGGTGCTGAAAGAATTGCTGGGTCATTCCGCCAGTTCTATTGACTTAATTTCCTCGTATTCATTTATTAATGCTTTTATACATAATATGTATTAGGTCATTTTAACATGCTGTATTGTCTCATCTGGACAATGTATAGCCAAGTTCACCTTATCTACCTAAAGTGACTCAAATCCATGATGTGACAGATGCGATTTCTTTATTGCTGTCTGAAAGGCACAAATCTGATGTTTGTCAGATTGAATCAAAACCACTTTCAAATGTGGCCCAAATCGGATATACATGTGATACGTGACCATGCAAACTGAACAATTCATGTGACATTTTGCCTCTTTGCAAGCACAGGACGCCAACATCAGCACTGCCAGTGCAAGGATTTCATAGCAGTGCAAGTATCTATCCAATAACGGAAACGCTTTTTGTAAGTCGCTCTGGGTAAGAGCGTCTGCCAAATGCCTAAATGTAAATGTAGCAGTGGTACAGTAGCAACAGTTGCTAAAACCGCTAAAGTGAGTCTAGGTTTCTTTCTTCATCTGGACCTCAACAAATACAGCTGACTAACTGCTTGCTATCCTCCAGAGCAAAATAATTTCAGAGAACAGATATGTACACATTAGAGTCAGATAAAAGTCACTTAATTCTGAATGTGAACCGCCATGACAAAAAATCTGAATTGAACGTAGCCTAAGTGGTATTCTCGATTTTAATGATGTAATGCTGCAGAAACATCACAGATATGTTTAGTGTTGATATCTGGTTATAAACGGAATAGATTACACTTAACTAAGTGAGCTTAAACAGTTTGTTAAACTGGGTACTTATTTCACGAAATCTCCTACCAGTCAAAGGTTTGGAAACACCTTCGCCTTCTACTTTTTACTTTATTTTTTTTATTATTTTTAACATTACACAGTAATACTGAACACATTCAAAAAGAATATATGAAGGAACACATTATGTAGTAAATTATGTAGTAAATAAAAAAGTGTTAAACAGCACGGAATATGTTTCATATTTTAGACTGTACAAAGTAGACACATTTAGCTTTAATGACAGTTTGACACACTCATGGCATCCCCATTATGGCACAAAATACTTTGGTAAATGTAAAAGAAATGAGTCAGTCAGTCCAAAAAATTCTCAAGAACTTTGAATGCATTCATACGTTCAGTCTGCCAAACCAATAAGTGCTATGTTGAAACTAGAACTCATGGGGACCATCCCTGGAAAGGAAGACCAAGAGCTACCTCTACTGCAAAGCATAGGTGTACTAGAATGACCAGCCTCAGAAATCACAGATATACTGTAAAGCACCTCACATTAGGGCCCACATAAATGCTTCTCGCAAATCATTCAACAAACACTGTTCAGAGAAGACTGAATGAGTGAGGCCTTCATACTCGAATTGCGGCAAAGAAACCATTACTTCCGAAAAATAACAAGCAGAAGATACTTGCTTGAGAGAAGAGACAAAAGGAATGGGAATTAGATCAGTGGAGAACTGTACTCTGGAATGATTAGTCTTTGTTAGACTTAAACAGGATGACCAAGCGGTTCCTAAATGTGTAGCTCCCACTATAAAGCATGGAGGAATACTCTAGGTATGATGGTGTGGGGGTGCATTGCTGGTGACACTCTTTGTGACTAAATTGAGGGCACACTTAACCAGCATGGCTACCACAGCGTTTTGCAGTGACATGACATCCAACAGGACAATGACCCCAAATACAACTCTAGATTATGATAATCTATTTTGTCCAAGAAGGAGAGTGATGGCCTCCACGGTCACCCAACCTAAAGCCAAATGAGATGGTTCACGATGAATTGGACCAGAGAGTAAAGGGAAAGCAGCCAATATGTACTCAACTCCTCTTCAAGATTGTTGGAAAAAACATTCCAGGTGACTACCTTTTGGGTCTGACTGAGAGAATGCCAAGAGTGTGCAAAATTGTCATCAAAGCAAAAGGTGTCTACTTTGAAGAACCTAAAATATCAAATATATTCTGGGTCATTTAACACGTTTTTGTTGACTATATTTGTTCTGCCATTAGATTAGTTAGAGGTCTTTAGTATTAATATACAATGTCGAAATCACTTTTGTGTATTTGTGTCCATATCTCCACTGCATTTAAAAAAATAAATTTTTATGATATCTAAATGAAGACATATATTAATGACACAAATCAGGTCAAAGCCTAATTATTTGGCAGTTTCCCAGAATTCAGCCACAGTGGCAACTAATAGGTTTCCCACCCTGTCTCACTTTGAGAAAGAAAAAAAAAAACTAAGTGAAAGGGACTGAAAAAGCACATGGTCTTCTGAAGTGCTGCATAAGCATTTTAGCCACTTTCAACACTCTTAGCTACAATCCATGTGCATTGCTCTGGAGTTAGTGGAGGAATGAAAAAGAGGTCATCTATATCCAGAACAAAATAATGGGGATGATGGGAAGAAGGATGTACTGGGAATTAACAAAAGCAAACATACCATTGGTTGGGTGTCGCGCAAATGAGATAGAAAATCTTTTACCAGCAGAACCACGCGTGGCCTCTGAGAAAGAGAAACACAGGTACCTGAAATGTACAACAGCTAACAGAAAAAGGGCTTTAAAAAGGGCACAAAAAAAGTTTTTGTGGACATGCAGGAGGAAAAAGGAAGGAAATTAGAGGAGTGCTTGCTTTAGTGGGTTAGACATGTCTGGATTCTGTCAGGCAGCTTGCTTGGAAAAAATTAAAAACACTTCCCAATTACTTTTGTTATCTGCTTTTCAAAGTGCCAGAAGGATGTTATGAGTATACAGTATGTGAAGCTTTTACATAATACTAATAATAACCAAGTATCCTAAGGATGGTGTCATGAATACAAATTACCCCAATCCATATCGGACTTAACCTTATCCACCTACCCGACTTAACTCTTTACTGATATCTGTGCCCTTTATTTTAGTTATAGCATGTCATTTGTTTGTCTATACAGAAATTTGCCAATTCGGTTCAGACATTCAAGAAAGGAAAGGAAAATAGTCTGGATTTCGAGATACTTCTACACAAACACCATTTCCACTAGCCGAACACATGAACAGACGAGACGAAATGGTTAAAAATGAGTCCATTACAATATGTTCTTTTTATCCACTTTCAATGCCAAAGTCATCCTAATGACAAGGTCCGAGATATAAAGAGAAATCTTGCTTGTTATAACGTGCAATACCACAAAAACCCAACAGTAAACCAGTACTTAGTGAGACAAAATCCGGTGGCAGGCTTTACTGTCACGAATGCAAGCAGAATAAATAATAATAATTGAAATAGCTTCCGTACGTACCGTACACACACCCAGTTTGGACCAGTCTCTCGCTCCCAGAAAAGCCAACACAAACATTTTAATCTACTGATAACAACTCTGGGGGTAAATGTGCATTTGTACTGCTAATGCAGATTATTAACTGGGTCACGACCCAATCATTAATCATGATTTACTCAATCACAGGTCAACACAATACTTTAACATTGTTCTCAATTTACTTGCGCATGATCAGGGCGAGGAAAAAAATCTTAATTTTGGCTTTACTTTTTGGAAATAAAAAAAAATTATGCTAAAAATATTTCGCATCAAGACTGAGCCGTTGCGATTAAATGGCAAGCTAGTAACTGGAAAATCATGAGCTTGAATCCTAAAATGATCAGTGAACAACAGTGAGACATTGAGCGTGACCTTCAGCCCTCAACTCTGTAGCAGTATATTTTTAAGTGTATTCTTAATTTTAGGCCGCTTTTAATAAATAATTTTGCTTTTAATAAATAATTTTGCTAAGTAGTGAACTTTAGTGATGCAGTAATGCAAAAGTACTAGTTACTCTAAAAACACTTTTCTTTAGTACAAAGTCTAAATTGTTCTACACTCCATTTTACTTGATTGTTTCATTTTAAATCAATATAATAATATTTAAAATAAAAATAATAACATATAAAACATATAAAATTCCAACAAAAGCATTTAAACACAACTAATACCAAAATAACAAAAACAAACAAACAAAAAAAACACCAAATAAGGCCTTGAACACAAAACAAAAAAAGGGAGTTTCCAGGAATCCTCACAAGAAGGGATAAAGGTTCACTTTTTTTTTTTTTTTTATACAAAGATGTGTGCGCATGTTTGCACATACCATCTAAGAAGGCAGAAGAGGTCAGCTTTTTACGGTGTGTGCGAGCATAATCTTGTAGGTTAGGGGCGCTGGAGGAGCCTCCCAGCACCATGGTGCTAAACAGGCCAGCACAATGAGACCCTGATGGGAGTTAGAGAAGATAGATACAGCAGTCGTGTGTTCCAGGAGCCACACCTCGCAACGCATGCAGCATGCACCTCTATGAGATTCTTGCCACAGGAAGACTTGTGCAGCCTCATTCAAAAACATCCCATAATGACAGTAATGTCGTTTGTAACAGGTTGTGTTGAACAGGTGTTTTTCTTATATATTGGATTCAGCATCACTACAAAAGCTGGATCGTCTACATAAACTAGACCAGAAAAACCTCACAAGATCTTAAAATACATACTTAAATACATACATAGTACATACAGTAAGGCAGCTATGAATTCTTTACCTAGGATCAAAGACACAAGATCAGGACAGACTGACGCAAATACGAGAGGGTTTTATCTATTTAGCCACTGTAATTTAAGGAAAAATATATATTAATACTACTATGACTACCAATAAGAATAATAATGATAATTCTAAAAATACATCCTATCAAATGGACTATACTGAGCTGAAAATGAAACAAAAACATGACTGTGATTAGCTAAAGTTCTTTAGTTATGTTCGTAAATTCTGGCTTACAACAACATTTTTTCTTACAGCCTTAGGTTGTTAGACCTCAGACGTTTGTTTTTAAACTGTGCACTTGTGCCAGAAGTTATTTTATGCAAGTTTTCATTGCTCATAATGTGGTACATCCCTATTGTTTATACAATATTATTAGTATTAAAAGAATAATATTTTCCTTTTCAGTGTTCAGTTTGAGTCAAAAATGATCTGAACTACTAATCTTTTTTTTCTTTCTTTCAATAACTGAAACTTTATGCTCTTGGCTTATTTTCTGAATGAGAAATAAACAAATGTACTTTTCTGATGTATCCCCTACACACGCAATGAAAGCATTAAATTTATTGTACATTTACTGCTCATAAGAAAACTGAAAGGGTTCAAATATATCCTCGTAATTTTACAAAAATGAAGGAACTAAAAGCTTTTGATTATATAAAACAATAGCTACGAGAGACTAAGGATGTTCTCACAGAAGGCAAGAAAAGTTGAACTGGCCTCCACCAAAGCGCCAATTTTGCCGCTGCGGCTTAGGTAGCAAACACACACACACACACAAACAAAAGACATTACCAGCATGTATGAGAAAAACTGAGTCAGCAGTCAGTCTGTTTTGGGTGGTTGTGTGGCAAAAATCTTGAAGTTCAGATTCAGATTGTGCCAATTGGGAGAATTAAGTTCAATTCCACATCACACCTTTAGTAATTAATCATTGGGTGCCAGAGGATCAGCAGAGAGCAGCCTGCACAAAGGAGGCACTCTAAAGATGCTTAGAGAGGCACAAAGCCATGACACAGAGCGAAGGGTTGAAATGGAAAGGCACAATATTACTTCGTGGCTTTAACTTATTAATTCTTGAGGCAACATGACATGGAACAACAATATGACGATGACACAATACACAACATTAAGCCAGAATAAATAAATAACAATGTATTACTTTCATTGCAATAATATCTAAGATGCAGAAGTAACCAAGTACTCAGAGGTCTACATCTAACTTTTCATAATCTTTACACAGTGAAAAGAGACAGCTTACCTATTCCAGTGGTGAGCTTCTGATCTGTGTGTAGTCTGGCTGGCCTTATGTGACTGTTGTTCTCCGACAGAACCTGAAAGACCCCATAAACAACCATTAATCAGACTAAAACTTTAAATCAAATTAACAAATGTAGATAAAAGAAGATAACAGACATCCTGAAACCTTTGATAAGTAGGAAATAAGGCTTTTTCCAGATAGACAGGTGTTAATAAGCCACATTACAAAATGTTAGTACGAGCAAAAAGGACAACAGAAAGACAACATGGAAATTAAATGGAACGTGCAACATCCCCATGGCCAGAGAGTCCATTCCGTGCGAGACATTCAAGACGTTTAGGTACAGGATAAAGCACAAGACATAAGGTGAGAACGGAGATGCAGAAGGGGAATGATGATCGACATGGCAACAGTTTGCAGAAATTCCACAAATCAACACGGCACAACTCGAACCGAATAGGCACTTGCACCTGTGGTTAGGAGGAAGAAAAAAAAGGAAGGCGGGGGAGCTTTTATGTTTCTGTTGTTCACTTTCGTGCAAAACCAAGACTTGGAATGGCTGGATCCTCTCTGATCAGACAAGGGAGGGAAGTGGGTACAGGATCCAAGGTACTGGAAGAATGAGAGCTGGAGGTGGGATGGTGGAAAGAAGACACAATGGAGGGCTACAAAGCTGCACTTACACCTGCCATGGCTTACCTGAAACTCATAAAAACCTCTGAGCAACAAAAAAAGGCTGAAATCTGATGTAAAGATGAACTTTATGTTTCTACATTCAGATTAAAATATAACGGTTTAGTCTTATTAGCTGACTGTATTCATTTTAGCTTATATAATATATTTATACTACATAACACGATTACTACTACTAAAAATAACAATAGTAACAAAATGATAATGACTATGACTATGATTATTATTATACAGTAGAGCTGTGAAAAGAGTGGCAATTTGATTCAATTAGATTTTTGGGCATTTTTTATTTGATGCAGTAGCACCAAATCTGGTTTCTAATGTCTGGTTTGTCTTAAGACAAGTTTCGGGGGATTAAAAACGACTAAAAGTAACTTGTGTCTTTGGTGGTTAAAATGTCTCGATAATCAAGACATGTCTTGATAAATGAAGATAGTTTTTCTGCCAATTTTCTGTTAAATCTTGTCCAGTAGATGGTGGTACTGCACAAACTACCCATAAACTTAAAAAAAGAGGAAACGATACTCTTGCAAAATGTGAGTATTTGAAAAAGATGGAAGCAGTTTACATAAGCAGTTATTTTCTGCAAAAGCTGTGGTATAATTTAACGGAATTCATAAATTTTAGACCATTCAAGTTTTGTAAATAATTTTAAGTATAAAGTTTTTAATCGAAAATTGACTTAGGGTTCCAATTAAATAAATTGATGAAAAAAAGATTGATTAAATTGCATAATCGACTGAATTGCACAGCTCTATTTTACAGCTATTACTACCATTTATTTCTGTGGTACTTATTGCTTTAAAACCCCCCAAAAAATGTCATGTTAAAAATACAAAACTATTTCAATATTATGACATTTTTGATAATATTATGCAAACGTGTACAGAAAACAATAATGATAAAATGATTTATAGCCCACAAACACATATTTCAGATGATTAGAACCATTTACACAAACCAAAAACTACACACTACTATCAATAATACCCAAGACTGAAATATAAAGAATGAAGAGTTGTCACATAGTCATTCTACTGTAGATCTCTTACAAGATGTCGATGTAAAAACACAAAATGCAATGTACTGTAGAACAATGATGTGACATTAGCTCCACACTCCCTACTTCTTCAGTCATGTTCTTATTTTGCTGGATATTAATGTTAGAAAAAGTAGTAGGACCTTGCTACAGTAGGTATCTCCTGGTGGAGAGGAGTAACCAAAAAGCAATAGATGTGCCAAAACAGGGATGGACTTTGGCTTTGGAAAAGGCAAGAGCTGGAAGACTGGAGGGGCAAAACAATCAAACAAAAGCTGAAAAACCGTACTGCAACCCAAAGGAAGGGAGGAAAATTCTTGGACATTGAAATGGAGCAGGTTGCAAAGGACAACTAATGACAGTCAGCAGATGAATGAAAAGAGCTACAAAGATAAATATGCCTCTATGGTGGATGATCACGAAACTCAATATGCCTTTTTCTTTCACAGTGCCTCAGCAGACCTGTTAATGTGACTGTTCTAGGAGGAAGCAGAGAAGAAGCAAAAAAAAATAGAGAAATAGCTGAAGCGCCACCAAAAAGGAGAGTGGGGCAGATAACATGGGGTTGCTTTTAAAAGCACTGTTAAGAAAGGATGCTTAAAAAAAAAAAACGAAAAAAAAAAAAAAAAACATGTTACAGCAAAGCAAACATAAACCATTTCACAAAATAAAACACACCTTTTAAGAAAATTTTTTTTTTTCAAAATGCATGTGGCCATGACAACACAAGACTTGTTTTAGGCATTGGAACATTTAGCACAGTCATGAGAAATCACAGGCTTCAGAGTCAACCGTACAGAGAGATAGATGATCTGTAGCTGTGACCTGCAGGCAACTATTCAAATGACTTAACAAGTCAGGTTACGGTTTTGCACCAAACATGAGCAGTGGTGAGAAAAGCAAGTTACAAACTAATAATAGTAAAAAAAAAAACAAAAAAAAAAAACATGCAACTTTGACCCCAAATCCTCTGCTGTTAGTCGACACCATACGTAAGAGTTCATAAAACTGGATGAGTCTGAGCAGTTGGTTATTCAGACACCACAAGTAAAGACTCCTTTCTCGTGTTTCCTCTTTAGATGAATGAAAAAAAGCAGCAAAAAAACAAAACAAAACTATGTATTCTCTTTTGATTGATCTGCTGATTAGATGTCCTTGCTGACTGCCGTCAGGTTTCTCTGGTGCGCATGAACAAGGAGTTAGCGATTGTGAAGAATGAATTAAATTTGTAAAAACCTGTTGCCATGAGCCAAAAATACTGGATGTGGAGGCCAGTGATTTGGGGGAGACAGGGGAGGAAGTTATTTGGTCCCCTGATCTGCGTCTTCGACGCCCAGTACCAACACCACTGGTGTAATGTATCCAGGTACCAATAGACTCAGGGCTAGACACACTCAGGGGGCTTTCTTCCTGGTAGTGAGAGAGGGGGCAGAAACAGCACAGTCATGCAACGTTAACAACAGTCTAGCTACGACTCCCATCAACATTCACAACATACGCCCTTTGGCCTGTGAGGAAAAACAAAACGCAAACAGACAAACAAAACAGAAAACGCATTGCACTCATACTTTGCCAGTGGAGGTCTTGATAAACTCTGTCTGCACTGGGGACTAAAAAGACAACAAAAAAAAATAAACAAAAGAAGAAATAAAAAAAGTAACTGAGCAGAAAAAAATTACAGTTATTAACCAGAACATTTGCCAATTAGTGATCATAACTGGGTTGGATCCTAGTGCTCAGTTAATATATATATTTTTTTATCTATAAAAATATATACATATAAGCTTAATCATAACCCAAAGTCATAGAAACAAAAAAATTCACAAATCACTGCCTTAGAAAAATGACAATCATGGACACATTTATATCATTAACCCTTTCAGGCTCAAATTAAGTTTTTGTTGCTAAAGGACAACCAAGTCCTGCAGTGGTACTTCTGAGTA
>JAQQZT010000009.1:18516786-18531112 GCA_030068275.1 Clarias platycephalus | reverse complement strand
CGGATCGGTACGTGGACTCAAATACTCGCCGATTCCGATGCCAGATTTTTTTGTGGTATCGGCAGCATTTCCGATACTGGTATTTACCCATAAGAACTAATGAAAACTCAAATTATTCGTTCCCCAGCCCAAAAAATTAAATCATAAAAATAATTAATACAAAATATAAAGTAAAAATAAAACAAATGAATAAATTTAAAAAAGCAAAAATAAATCCTGACATAAGTATTTCCGTTGATGCGTGCAGGCGCTGTGTGTGTGTGTGTGTGCGTGTGTGTGTGTAAAGCTAAAGTAAAAGGAGAGGAGAAATCAGACACCCCCCTCCCTCTTCTGGTCTTACATGGTAACCCCTCCTCCTGTGTGTCTGTGTGTGTAAAGGCGAGAGGAGGAGGGGTGTGCGTGTGTGTGTGTGTGAAGGGGCACGGTGTCCATTGATACGCGTGCGCACACACATAACGGCATGCTGACACAGGAAGAGAGAAAATGGATCTTTAACCTCTCTAATGAAACTTGCTTTTGCTTTACACGCGCGCGCACACGTGTTAAAATTAACAGTACAAGTGCATACGCATACAAACACAAAATAATATATGTTTTACACGCACACAGTCACAGTGTTATGGTAAACAGTACACATGTGCATGGATGTTGATTATACCAGTGAGAGATGTGCACTAAGATCCAGCAGGGGAGACGATTATTAATCAAAATTAATTAAAAATCTTTGCTCGTCTTGCCGAACACTCGCAAACCGCGTTACTCGCAATCCGAGGTCCCACTGTAAATTTATGTTTTTAAACCCTGATTCTTGTCTGCAATCATCACATGTCCGTATAATTTTAACTTCCTCACATACAGTACTACTGTTTAAGCACTGCCTAAGCTCAAATATGCAAGTGATCCAAGAGGTGAAAAACAGCATGTACGGGACTCACGCAGAGCTAGACACCATTCACAGCTGAGGGTCGATTGTGTCCTAGTGTTCAGAAAATAAAAAATATTTTCCCAGGTGTGCAAGGTCCAAATGTTAATGTGTTAGAAGGCAAAAGCTAATAACTCTGTATCAACCCCCTCCAGGGTGTAAGATTAGAGAGCTTGAAAAAGACATTATTACTTAAATCCAGCACGCAGTGGTTGCACTGAAAACAATTACAGTCCTATGGAGAGCTCTGTACAGAGAAAGAATGAAAGCAAAAGGTCTTTACTTTACTGTTGTGCTTAATATACGAGGGGCGGTCAAGTCAACACAGGACACTTCTCATGAATGATGGTCTATAACGTACTGACATTTACAGAAGACAGTGCAGTGATGAGACTCTTCTCTGCCGCAGTAAAACATCTGAATGGTGCAAATGTTTTAAAGAAGTCCGTATGTGCGTTTCTGTCTGTGGGAACTGTACACACGATCATTCATGAACACCACATTCTGCACATTACAGGACCTCAGCGGGGAGTTATTGCCACATCCGCCGTACAGTCCTGACCTCACTCCAAGTCATTTCCACATGTTTGGTCCATTTCATACATGAAGCAGGCAAACCGATCTGCAGGCTGAGAAAACTCTCTCACCTTCGTGATAATCCAAGCACTAGTGAAATTTCGGTCTAAGTGCATTAGTGTAGCAGTGGATTATATAGAGAAATAAGGGGAGTTTTTACTCTCATAACTGTGTTCTGCACAATCAAAAAGTCCTGGTTTAAGTCCTCTTACAACTCAGGTTAGCTGTTTATATGAACACAGCATTCTATCATTAGAGAACACTCCTTCATGGTGAAGGGAAAGAGAGAGAGAGATCATCTAGAGCTCACTATTTAGAGGAGGTAATGACAGAGGAGAAAAAAAACAAATGATGTGTAATAATGTTACATACCCCAGAATTTTTGCACAGTCATCATAATATTTCATGGAGTTCTTCACAAAGCTGAAACCATTCACATCACAGACGTATGATTGGCCGTTAGCACGGAGTAGGTCAAACCCACACACTGTTTGCTGTAGGTATATATATAAAAAACAAAAAAACAGAATGAGAACATCACTGTTTATAATATCAAAAGGACATCTAGTCAAGGTTGGATCAGACAGAGTGACATTTTCATCAGATCATGGGACATATACAAGCTTTTAAAAAAAAAAAATTAAACATAAGATGTGTTCAGTTACTCTTGGCACTAGATGTGCCCGAGACTTGGTTTGTGTGGAATTTAATTAAAACTAATGATTTTTTCAAGGTTCATTTTTCTTATAAACTTTCTTATAAATGTTTTCCATTTAAATTTCAGTTTAGAAATGTGAAGAGCTGAACATATCTTGATGTGTTCCCCCAAATTATGACATGCCCCCAAAAATATTTTCGCAAATATCTTCAATGTACAGAACGCCAACTTTACAGGTTTTATACACTATATTGCCGTAAGTATTCGCTCGCCTGCTTTCACATGCATTTGAACTTGAGTAAAATCCAATTCTTAATCCATAGGGTTTAATCTGATGTTGGCCCACCCTTTGCAGCTACAGCAACTTCAACACTTCTGGGAAGGCTTTCCACAAGGTTTAGGTGTTTATGAGAATTTTTGACTATTCTTCCAAAAGCGCATTTGTGAGGTCAGACACTGATGTTGGACAAGCCCTGGCCCGCAGTCTCCGCTCTAATAAATCCCAAAGGTGTTCTATCGGGATGAGGTCAGGCCAGTCAAGTTCTTCCACACCAAACTCACTCATCCATGTCTGTATGGACCTATTTACTGGCCTGACCTCAACCCGATAGAACACCTTAAAAAAATTATAATTAAAAGGTTATGCCCATATTTGCATTACTTTCAGCACTGCCCTTGTATTATATGTGTAAACAAGTAAAAAAAAACATGTTTGAGGATATGTGTGGTGACTGGGGACGGTTCCACTCAATGGCCATAAAGGTGACCTTGGACTGGGTTGATGCGGGCAGTTTTTCTGTGATGGTGTATGACTGCAGTAGTTAAATCGTTCTAAGCTTAAATTCACAGGAATAGTTTTGTACCAGAGTCTCCATGCATAAAAGTGGACTTTATATTAACTTGAACACCTTTCGTGTTAAAATGAATGTTCGGTTTTATAGCACACAGATGTAGCACAGACAGATTGTTGGTCATACTATCTGGTATCACCCAAATGAAGATGGGTTCCCTTCCCTGTTAAGTCTGGTTCCTCTCAAGGTTTCTTCCTCTTGTCATCTCAAGGAGATGCTCATTAGGGACATTACATTATTTACATTTTTTCCTATTTATTTCTATATATTTTCGCTCCTTTGGCAACAATTGGCATTGTGAAAAGTGCTAAACAAATAAAATTGAATGGAATTGAATAAAATAATCGGATATAGTTGTAGTATTCTAATTATTCTAAGTATGTGAATTGAAAATAAAATAGAAATGGCTTCATGAAAAAAAGAAAACCTCAAGATGTGGTGCATTACTTCTTTAAGTCCTGAAAACCAGATAGCTCAAAAGAAACACACCGGCACTGACAGTGTGTGTTAGATATCAAGATTCTTGTAATATGACTGTCACCACATGATGGCACAACATCTCCGCAGCATAACAAAAAAAAATAATAATAAAAATAAAAAGTGCAATGAAACTTTTCATTGTACTGCAGTTATTTACCGCCATGACTCAGCGATTCTTCAATACAACACTAAAACTGTGTAATCCCCCTGGCTCTATAACTCATCCCTCCTCCATGAACTGCTAAGTATCCGGCTTACTCGATAATGATTCCATAATGAGCTTTAAATTTCAGTAATGGGATCAAATGCACTGAAAATGGAGATATCAATTTCACTCTGTGTGCTTACCTTAAAGGCCAGGCAGACTTTCCAGGCAATGAGTTTCTCTCTAGCGTTGAGGATGACAGGATAGCGCACCTCTTTTCCTTCACTGTCTCGTTCCACCTTTCCATCCAGAGCGGGAGATTTACGGGCTTCGGCATGGGCGTAGTCTGGACCTACTGTGTACACCTGAGTCGATGTGTACACACGTGTACCCCAAAGACACACCGGTGAATAAAGATGTGAATAAACAGTAAGATACATGCTTGTTATGGCGGTATATTTCTGTTTGAATGTGTGTGAGCAGATGGAAAATGACATGCAACGGTGCAGCACTAGGGCACCGCTCCAAGTGCTACTAATCTCATCGCAGCAGCAGACACACTGTGGACCCTGAATATATATTTTCAGAGCCGTAGGCTTACCTCAGCTCAAGGCAGAGCACTGAATGACCTTAAACTTATTGAATTTATTTATTTATTACCTTAACGTCAGTCCCATCGGTAGGCATAAACTCTTCATAAATGTAAGAGCCGGTTTTGCGGACACTACTCTCAGGGGAATACACACTACTTCTGCTGCCAATCTGCAACAAAAAAACATATAAGGACATAATATCTTATAGAGATGTTTGCTGTAGATCGTGTTTGTGCTTATGTGTATGTGTGTCTAACCTTGCGGAAAAGCCTCTGGCTGCCCCCTCCTGCAGACGTGGGGTAGTAGATATAGACATTATGGTCCTCAGCACTTACTGGCTTCTCCACAAATGGCTTCTGGAAAATTTCCCCATTTACCTCAACATGGTCCTCTCCCTCAACCAGGTTACATTCTGTCATCATGCACATAAACGCATCATAAGTACATAATGATAAACAAGAGTTACCACAGCAATGCTTTCCCACAATTCTGTCTGCCAGCCAGTCTAATATGATGCTTCAGGTCCAAGACACACTGGCTGACAATCATTTTAATGAAACAATTTTAAGGCTGGCATTTGTCTTGGAAAATGAAAGAAAATACTACTTAACCATGTCTGTGGGAAATCAGAGCTTGATATCTTGATGCATGTTGCCCCACATTAATCCTGCCCTGACCATCATTATCAAAATAACAGAGAAAGCATATCAAATCTTCTTAAGCCTTAATCTTTTCAGGTGAAACATGGACTGGAATTATTCTACCAAACAGTGAAAGACAGAAATGGGACAGGAAGAAAAAAAAATGTCAATTGCTCTGGAAAATGTACACAGGCTGGACTGGTTATGCTGAAATTACATTCGACCATCTTTAGCTAGTGTTTATTTTGTGCAATGTACTGTATTGTCATATTCATGTGTGAAAATGACTCTTCATGCACCAAGAACCAATTTGAGCCCTTGTGCATGTCTGTGCCATCAGAAAAGTAAACCCATTGATGTGATACCTGGTCATTTAGTACATTCAGATCATCAGGTAACCTTGTTTCATTGCAACATAACGTTGCTGATTCTAGACCTAACCACCTGAAGCAACCACAGATCATAACACCGCTTCCAGTCGGCTATGAGTGATGGGTGCATCCCTTCTTATCCTGATGCACGCATCGCTCTGGAGTAGGGGCAGTCTGGACTCATCAGACCACATCACCTTCTTCCACTGCTCCAATCTTTATGCTCCCTAGCAAATTGAAACCCTTTTCCCCCTGATTACCCTTACTAAGCAGTTTTCATATGGCCACACAGCTGTTTAAGTGGAAATGCTTTAACTTTTACTATTATCATAGCTCTGGTTTTTACTGCTGATTTCTTACTATGCTTCACTTCACCTAGCATTTGAGTGATCTCCAGTTCAGATTTTTTCCAAACAGGTTAAGAAACATCCAACATTCTTGTATTCAACATAGAACAAAGTGCAGTAACATCAGAAGTAAAAAAAATTTGGTCTAAATATAGTTAGTGGAAAAAAGACAAAAATAATAATAATAATAATAATAATAATAATAGTCTAAAGGGTGCTCTCATGTTTCTTACTGTATGCTGATGTTGGTAAATGTTAAAACAGTGGTTCTGCTTGAAGCAAAACATTTTTTCATATTTCTAATGCGGTTCATATTTCAATTGCAGGAGGCCAAGCATTCCAAACACTAACAATTTACTATCTGACCTGCTAAACTTGACACATTTTTTGTTTTTACAGGCACTTCACTTTTAAAGTACACTCAAAAGGGTAGTCTAAGCCTAGCCTAGTGAAAATGGCAGCTAGTTGATGCGTGAATCTGGAATAATTCAGCTCTCAGCTTGAAAGATGGTCTGTTCCAATGCTCTTGATTTTAACCGCAAGTTCATTCATGTGTAATTAAGTCAATTAACATGTCCCCAATCAGTTTTGAATAAAAAAATAAAAAAAACACACAAAGTAGGCCTTTAAAGTGTTGTTTGTTCGCTTTGCTCGACGTTAAAAAATTTAGAAAAGTGAAAGCACTGATTATACTTGTCTGAGCAAATCAACCCCTAATATTGTATTAGCAGCAGTTTGTAAGGGTGTGGTCAACTGCACACTCACGCTGGTACCTGGCACCTTAAAACCAAATAAAAATGCTGTGTTGTTTGTTAGTGCTCACCATGTCCCATCTAAAGTAGTCCAAGACTGTGGTTTTGTTTTATTTAATTGTATTTTCCAGTTAAATTAAAGGGAAGTATATGAAGTAATGGTAGTTAAGTTCTCAAAAAAAAAATCTGAGAAGTAGGGTTCATGGAGTAAATGTTTCTGATGTGCTGATATCAGTGACACATTTTTAGCACTGTGATTCTGGGTGTTAAATGGAACACAGCTTGTGTCTGTTTTAGCAATCAAATTGTAAATCTCAGGTTTAATAAGTGGTGTAACATGAGATGTTGACCTGTCTCTCAACAATTTTTTATTTTTTTTTTTAGTTTACTGCACCATTTTGAGTCAACTCTAAAGTCTATTGTGCATGAAAATCCCAGGAGATAATTATTACTTTTTTAAATACAATATTGCCAAAGACATGGCTGGTCAAATCATTTTCTTTTTTTTTCTCCTTCCATTCTGATGATGGATATGAACATTACCTGTAGGCTGAAGTATCTGCATGATTTTATGTCAGATTTTATGGCCACCTTTCTGATCATACTAGAGGGAAAATATAATGTTTCTAATAAGTAAGCAAACCCAGATTACTAAGAGGATCACAAGTGATTAACACAAGACAAGCGCGCAGACACACACGCACACAGTTTATCAAAACAGAATGTGTGTTACTGAACCTGGTAATGATCATGTTGTGATTTCTCCAAGTGTTCCACTCAAGGCACAAACTGCACCATCGTGATTGCTTAGAAGGGACTGATTAAAGTGTGGTCTTACCGAGACACAGAACAGCAGTCAGATCTTTCTGACAACAAAAATGTCAGCCAAACCGTTTCCACCCTGCCCCGATTGATCTTCTATTAATAACTACAGCACTGTGCGGTGCTGACAAAATGCTTTTAAGCTGTTCTGGCTCTTCGTCACAGAAACGTCTACTATTCTATTTAATTCTTTCCTGCGCTATCACTTATGAGGATTCCCTCACCTAGAAATGTCAATGTCTGCACAGCACCAATTAGTTTTCATCCACATTAGCATTTATGCAAAAGTCCTTCTTTAACATTCCCATGAGTCGGGAAGAAAGCGAGACATGGGGTGTTTACTAAACATCTTCACTGTTGAGCTCTGTTTTGGGTTTTTGTAGTTTGATCTATAGAAACCTTTTGAGGAAGATGAGACACACTTTCTCTCTCGTTTGCATGATTAAAATAAACAGGTCTGAAAGAAGCCTTGATGCCTCGCTATGGAAACAGTTAACAGCATTTCCGGTCGATTACATAACAGTACACAAGAGATGACTTTGATTAAAAAAAAGATGTAATTTTCACATGCCAGTTTTTTGACAACCTTAAGCTTGAATATGGAAAAAAAAAAAAAGGTAGATCATTAGATCAGGCTCATGGGAACTGAGAAACAGACTTGTAGGAGAAGGGAAATGAAAGTGGCAGAAGCTGGTTGCTTTGTTGTTTTTTGTCACTGATAAAGCAAGTCTCACGAGTACAATCCCATCAGGCAAACAAGAGAAGGAGCGACACAAAGAAGGATAGAGAGCAGCAATGCGTGACAGATGTTGCCATGGCACCAGCTCCGTTACCACGGACACAGACTGGGTTGATTGGGTTTTTTGTGCTGCTAAAGGTCTTGCCAAACACTCTGGTACGTGAGAGAACCCAATCCCTGAGTCTCTGTGGGGCTCCGTTTGCTACAGTAGCCTGTGCTTTATAAAGCAACGCAAAGGGTGATATAGACAGATGCATTCCTGTATATGATGAGTTTCAGGTCATCAGACAGCACGGACGAAGAAGCAATGGAGATTTCCGATTTAGTACACACCAGCATGATGAAACATTTAAAGCTAAATGGGAAAGTGGGGGTAGAGAACCAGCTTTATTTGATAAAATCTCCCACTTCCATGACTTTGGTCAAGCTGAACAAACTAAACATTCTGTCATTTATAGAGTTCCACGTTTGCACACAAGGACACTGCTGTATAAAGTTCAGAAAATGCCTTTAAACCATAATACAAACCTTCTGGTCTGGCTGGGTCTCTGTTCAGGACAGCGTAGCGTGGAAGCTGGATCCCTTCTGCCTTCAGGATTCGATACACTTCCCTCCTGTTTAGTCAAACAACGCAGAGATAAAAGATGTGTCAAATTCTAAAAAAATTTAATAATAATACAAAAGATGATAATAAAAAAATTTACTTTTTATATAAGGAAAACAAAAGGGAAGCTTGACTGAGAACTTCAAAATAGAACAAAGTATTCTGTGTTGATTATATGCTACTAGCGTTAATACACGTCGCCGATCGGTAAGGAGTTTTTAGTAATTGTTTAAATTAAGCTGATCAGCTGTCTTTCTGTATGGCAGAACTCTAAAACCCTATTAATACATTTTTTTTTACATTTTGTAAGGTTGAGTATTTTACGCCCTGTTTATAAGAATTTTGTCCTATTGTCCGTCTTTCGTCATTAGCCAAATACACTCCATGTTTAAAGTAGATTATTAAATCCAGCACATGACTGTTCATAACATCACTTTCACTCAACATTTTGATTTTAGCACATAATGTGCTCTCAGTTTGGGAATTTTACACGCCCTCAGCACAGACTGCTGCAGGTATGTTTGCTCTAACGAGCCTTGTTAATTTCATAGTGCCGTTCCACACTATTGCTTTTTATTAGCACAGCGGTTTCGGAAGATATGAGACAAACTGGTTTTAAACTTCACAGGAAGAATAAACACACAATGATCTGTCCATACATCTTTAAAGATCTAGTTTTCATAGCCTACCTGCCTTTTTTTTTGGAGTAAGCTATGCTGTGTCATGCGTTTGTTTGTGTTTCATGAGGATTTTGGCGCCTTATTAGGTGCATTACGGTCATTTCCATGTCTTCTGCATGATTTGCTTTAAAAAGTAATTTAAAAGTTTTATTTAACCAGTTCTATCAGTACAATCCAGTGTTGCTGATACTGATTTATTAGTGGCGGTGCGTCACAGTATCAACATTAACTGCCACATATTAACTTTCTAATTTTGTATTATTTAAAATGAGTAAAAGTTTAGTTAGTCTATATTGAAAGGAACCGCGGAGACCCAAGTTATTAGCAAGACTGTACGGAGCTTGATTATGGAAAACAAATCTTATCAATGAAAAAAAATTATAAAAATCAACAAATAACAGGTTACCGTCAGTTACCCCATTAATAATTAATCATGAAATACGTTAATAATCTTTTGTTTGCTATGTATATGCCAGTTTAAATAAAATCAACACCATGTGGAATTTTGAAATGATATACAGTATTCTCTACAATATGTAGATGGCTTCTGGTAAACCACGTGGAAGCAGCAGTCCTCCAGCAGTCCCTTGCCTCGGCTAATCAGATTAAAAATAAACGTGTCACACATGACCAAAACAGCAGATGTTCTTAGTGTTAAACAAACCGAACGCATCCTCAGGGGGAGCCAGGTTCAAGCTGTCGTACAGTTTTTAGCAAATCCTCCGCACAATGAGGCTCACCTGTCCTGAATGCAGTACTGCAGATCCAGATCATTGATCACAAATGGATTCCTGAGCTTTTCATAAGCTACAGCTTTGTCCAGTGGAAATCCTTTAAGAAAAGGCAGAGACTGAACTATAACTTTATACAATTGCCACTGCATTTTGACAGTACATTTTGATAATATTGATTTAAATTACAGTAACCAGTTACCACAGGAAAAGTTTACTCAAAACTTTTTGACTTATGATCAAAGGGAAGTTAATGAAGAGTGTAAAATCAATAGCTCCAGTAAATGGTTACTCTCAGAGTCCAAAGACTAATATTTACATTTCATTCACATTAAATAACCCATAAGACAAATAGGACAGAACATGTTTGTGACGGTTTCTCATTCCTCAGAGATACCCTTAAAAGCTTATTTGTACAAACCTTCCCAGACACTTTATGGCAGCGCACCAAGAATATAAATCAGCCTGTGCATGCGTGCGTGTGTATGTATGTGTGCGTTTGTTTGTGTGCACAACACAAACACCACCTCGCTCACCTTTGGAGTGGAATGAAATAAGACAGTCGCACAGTGGCCAGTTCTCCACAGGCTCGTTTAGGATGACCTCCTCCTCGAACGTGACCACCGTGATGTATTTGAACAGACAGAGACGCTCCAGGATCTCCTTCATCGGCTTGGACTTGGATTTCTTGGCCATGGCACAGATTCCTACCACTATCTGTCTCTCTGGAGGCTGCGGGATGGAATGAACACCCCATTTTAGTGCTCAATTTAGTCCAGCAACTTAACCTCAGCAGCTGGTGAAACCCTTAAGAGGGCAGACATGGTTGTCGCTCTACGACAGGCTATGTAATGTAAAAAAAATTTAAAATTTTTTTTTGAATGCTGTGTTTTATTGTGTGTAAATGCTTATTTGGATAAATACATCAACAAAAGCATGCCACAAGATTTATACAGTCACTGAACTTGCAAACCACCAGGATAAACGTTCTAGCTTTTACTTTTTTACAATTTAGAATTATTTATTTCAAATAAAAGCCCTTTAATTGAAAAAAAAAAGTCTTTAAACTAATCTCAACCCACTGAAACTGTAATGTATGTGATGATTGCCAGATAAAAGGAACAACCATTCATTCATGACTGGCCAAAAGAAAATAAATAAATAAATAAATAAAAATAGGCACACACTTAAATCGATTTTACTTTTAACTTTATGGTGGGTCGATTCATGTGGGGAAAAAGATTCCTCGTGTTTCCGTAAGCACTCTTTCACAATGCGAGTCTGATGAATCTTGGCATTGTCATCAGGGGGAGAAAAAAAAACTGTACATTCAGGTCATCAGCTGACTTCATTTTTATTTCCACATAACATTGCGATCTGATCAAGTCATCACTGCCTAGCCGTTAAAAAGTTGTACCGAGATTTTTTTGTTCAGCAGCCATTAGTTTACATTACAGCACACATTACAAAGGGAAATTGATGTGTTAAATAATAATTCCTGTCACAGTTTGAGTCCTGGTCATTCGGTGCATTCAGGTGACACATTCATGGTCCTGTCACATTCAGGTCATCAGCAGACTTTTATTTTTATTGCCACAGAATATTGCTGAGTCTAGACCTGACCATCTGAAGCCACCGCAGATCATAACACTGCCTCCAGAGGCTTGTACAGTGAGTGCAGTTATACATCTAGCACAAACTCAAAGCTATTCTCTAAAGGAGAAAAAGATTATCCCTTTTGTTTTTTTTAATCAGGTAGGTTGATTCGGTAGGCCAGTAGGCTATTTGCAAAAATTTGCAAATCAAATGTTCTGGTTTGGGATTGTACACTTCAACAAAACACACTTGCTCAGTATGGTCAGTTTTACAGTCGTTACCCAGAAGGCATATAATATATATTAGCCAATAATGACTAAGCACTTTTGAGTAACTTATAACTACAAGTCAATCAGAGTGCAGCAGGCAAAACGTGTCATGGAAACAAGATTTCTTTTATTGAAATTAATAGGAAAAGTAAAGAAATTTCTCTATAGATTATTGAGATACAGCTTGATGCAGTAACAACTAGAGATGGAGAAATAAAAAATACATTCAGTGATGTATCATGATTCTTTCATGTGGCTATTCCTGTACAGGCACACTGACTCCCAAAACATTTTTTTAATTAGTAATTTTTTAATGAATTTTATTAATTTTTATTCATATATATTATTATTCGTTGCTGTTCCTCTATAATCCTGCAGGTGGCATGCTCTAAACTAATTTATTAGCTAAATTTGTTTACAAAGAAGGAAAAAAAAACAAAAAAAAAAACCACACACACAATATAAAATCGTGACGCTTACAAAATCACAATAAAAACCTAATCGGCACCTTGATAATGTGATATCGTCTTGGGGGTCCCTGATGACGAAACTCCCCAGTCAGAATGATCTACTAACACAGCATTCAGTGATTTTCAGGTTTATGTAACACGCCACCATGGACGCTCACCATCTGTTATTAACCTTACATTAGCCATCACAGGCCTGGGAAACATACCAGAGCTACAGTACTGAGTACTGAATAAAGACAGGCAGAATTAATACCCCAACATACCGAGTCATACTCTTCCTCATCCGCATCTTCGTCTTCCTCTTCAACATGCTCATAGAGGCAGTCGTAGCCCAGCACTCGGCCCGGGTCCAGCAGCTCCTCTCCTTCTCCTTCATCAGCGCCAACGAAAAAGCGAGGGTGATCAGCATCCTCGGTCTCCGACATATTTCCGACCCGCTGCGCCTTGTGCCTGCTGTGCCGCGGTGCCAAGCCAAACTCCCGTGCTGTGCCCTGCCCTTCGGCTCAACAGGGCAGGAGGAGAATGGAGCAGCTCCCAGCGCCGGGTCATAAGCCGGCACGGTTAAAAGGGCCGAGACGCCAGGCCTCTGCCTCTTTCCTGTTCTTTACAGCAAGCCATGAGAATGTTCTTCATGTTAATATAAAAAAGAAAGAAAAGAAACACACAAACACATTCAGAGAGCTAAATAAAAATTTGCCCTTTTACACGATTAAAAAGATAAAATAAATGGATATCGCTTATATAAACAGAGACAGTTCCCAGTACCACTCTCAGTAAAATTAAATTTTTCTTTCTTTTTCCTATCGGGTGTGGCAGATTAATCACACAGCCTGTACGATCAGGAATTCCACAGAGGGTGAAACACATTTTCATACATCCTGTATGAAAGTTACTCTCATAAACATCTATGTAATAAATCATGACGCCTATGCTCAGTTTTACAGTCGTTACCCAGAATGCATATAATATACATTAGCGAATAATGACTAAGCACTTATGGGTAACTTATAATAACTTACAAGTCAGAGTGCAGGAGGCGAATCGTGTCACGGAAACACAATTTTCTTTATCGAAAATAAAATAAAAATTAAAGAAATTTCTCTACAGATTTTCATTACTTCTGGAATATTTCATCATTCATGAAGTGTATGATGAAATATCACCCCCAGCCACACCCACATCTATTTCCACATCCACAATCACTTCCACAACCACTTCCACACCCAGCAACACCCACCATTACTTTCACACCCACAATCAGCCACGCCCACACCCACAATCACTTCCACACTCAGCCACACCCACTTCCTCCACCATAACCACACCCACAATCACTTCCACACTCAGCCACACCCACTTCCTCCACCATAACCACACCCACTTTCACACTCAGCAACACCCACAACCACATCAACACCTCACTCAGCCACACCCACTTCCACAACCACATCCCTACTCACAACCACAATCACATCCACACCCACATCCAGCCACACCCACACCTGCACAGATCCTTCCACACCCACACTCATCTACACTCCCAAAAAAGTACAAATTCAAGAAAATATCAGACTGCTGGACTACAGCAGAGTTCAAACTGGACTATCTCGCACTAAAGAAAACATTCAGTTCATGTTTCCCAACTGCTGACAGCCCTCTCTGACATTTACTTGGAACGTCCTCAGACCTCATTCCTCTGCCTCAGATCCACACATACCTAACCTCCAACAAAGACTCAGTGGACAAAGAAAAAAACAGCAAAAATGGCAGAATAAACCGAAAAAGTATCAACCCTTTCAGAGCAAAGTGATCACATAAAAATATGGACCCAACACAATTATCTAATCTAAAAAGGCTGAAATTTATTACATAAACTATATTAATAAGTTTTTTTTTTCCTAAAACTGTTGGTGTTTAAAAAATGTTGGCAGACGTCTTCTTAATGTGATCATTCGTGCTACTGTTACCTGTTAGCTTAGATAAATACGTCTAAAACCTAAATAATAAACTATTAATTTGTTTATTAACTAACAGTTTAAATCGCAGTCGTGTGTAGGTCAAAAGAAAACTGCTTAAATA
>JAQQZT010000009.1:18480431-18498638 GCA_030068275.1 Clarias platycephalus | reverse complement strand
CTTTTACTCGTGCGATTTTGAAAATTTAAGCATGCTGGGTGATTAAGCTCACAGATCTAGGAAAAGTCATGAAAGGACGGTCCTGGATTTTGATCGAGTGTGAAGTTTTTTTTTTTTTTTCCCTTGCAGTCAAAATGACCGTCCTCGGCGCTTCTAGTGTTAAATGCTATGGATAATTATAATTACCTCCATACATCCTGCTCTTTTTCCAGCGGATGAAGACGCCAATGGTGATGACCAGAACCAGGGGGAGAAGCAGGAGCAGAGTAGTGATGACTGCAGGAGAAAGACCCTGAGATGTGGCACTCTTCTTCTCATTCTCCATATCCTTCTCCTTCTCCTTGTCCTCCGTAACTAGGGCCTGTTGAACCGGTGCTGCCTCCTTCTCTTTAGTCGAGGGTAGTTTCTGTACAGTGACTTCAGCGGTGTGGACCATCTGCTTGTGGATGGGCTTCACTTTGGCCTGGATGAATGTGTCCGTTTCTGAAAGAAATCCTTGAAAATCAGTGTTTTTACCTTGAAGGTACAATAAATTTCTATCTGCGTCATTTAAATGACGTTCAATGGAGCCTGAGTGGCTTTTAAAACAGAGTGAGTTTCATAGCTAAGCAAGTTGGTGGTTAAACTTTAAAGCAGTCGCACTTTTCCTTTCTCTTCAAAGTATTATGTTAGGAAATGTCAATTATAACACTGAGTTTAATAAAGGAAACAGGTACCTACCTCAGTGGCTGACTATTAAATCTAATTACAGATCAGTACAATTCCTTATTTGATTACAGGGGAAAGGCTGATTTATACATCTCACTGTTAACCTAGGCTTGTGTATTCATTAAGCAGACATCGGCTCTCTGTTTAACGTAAAATGTTAAGAGTTCGTCTGAGGCTTCGTGAAAATAGCGTTCGGGTTCTCAGTAAATATTTACTGCACTTTCCGTATTCACAACAGCCCTGGAGTCCCCGGCATTTTCTTTACATGCCGGGACAAGTATAGTTTGACGGCCTGAAATGTCAGCTGACATGACAAATTTAGTTTGTTCCTTCACCCACGACCTGGAAAGACCCAGACGTCAAAGCTACAAAGAGGAAAACAAACATGACAAATAGTGTGTCACGGACAGACATTTAGACAAATCTCTAAACGAAACGGAAGGTGTACCTTCAATTTCCTGCACCTCGATTCCTCCCTTTTTAACAGAACGATGTTCTGCTTCTGAAAGGAAAAAAGGAGAATAAGGCTCGTTAGCTTTAAAGTTAACTGTCCTTTTTCATCTAATAGCTGCCCATTAAGCCACCTTCTACCAAGAGAGATTATACTGTAAAAAAGCTGAGTCTGTGAAGGTCTAATTTAAAATAAAAAAAAACCCTGGCTATGAGTCATCTGTATTCAGGATCTTATGAATTTGCTTCCATGTCCTTGCTACATCATAACACAATGATACAAAGGAATAAGGACGGATGATTGACATGCGAGGCTGAAAAACACCACAGATCTCAGCTGGGCATCTAGACTTCATAAAGTACATCATAAATTATGAGGCATAATGCCATTCTTTAGACAACAAGCAGAATCTGTAATGTGTGCACATCAGTCAAGATCACACACTTGTCTGAGGCACTGAGGCCAGACTTCATATGTGAGTCAAGCCTGTGGAGTTTTCGAGACATTTTGAAAAGTATGAATAATAAAAAAGCAATTGAACTTAATGAGCCAGTCAGATTAATGAAGATCTTTTAAACATGTCAGACCCTGCAATTTAACTCCTTTAAGTGCGAGTGCATTTAGTTGATTAAGGCAATCATGGTAAATTATGATAGATTTAATGCAGAGAGAAAGTCTCAACTTACTTTCTGATGGGACAAACTTTATAACCGAGTCAGAGGCGGCATCCCCAACAAAGACACTTCCATCCTTAGTAACAACAATGTCGTGAGGCATTTTGAATTTCTAAAACAAATAAGACACGCACAAGACAGTGATTACCACGTGAAGTACCATAGCACAACTTTAAATAAGCTGAGCTGATTCCAATAACGAGGTTATTATAATTATAATTATTATAAAATAATAATTTGGAGGCTAGCCGATGCCGATTTGCTATTTATTCCCCTTTTTATGTCTGGAAAACTAATTTACATAAAATTATATGAAAAACTCATCTATTTAAATATCCTGAAGTCCTCACATTTGAATGAACACAGATTCATTCATACAAATTAATTAAATAACCTTGAAGATAAGATTCTTTATCACAACAAAAAAAACAAAAAAAAACACCCCTGCTCAAAATTTCGATTAATGTGAACAGTTGAGCAAGTGGAAGATGAAATGATCTCTAAAAGCCATGAAGTTAAACATGAAACATTTTTTTGCAATATTTAAACAATATCAGTTCAGTATCATTTCAGAAAGTAATTAAGAAATTGCAGTTAACAGGAACAGTGGAGGTCAAGATAAGGAAAAAAAAATCTGAGAGAACTGCTCGCAGGGTTGTTAGAAAAGAAAGTCAGAATCCCGGTTTGACCTCCAGGAAGATTTGGCAGACACTGGAGATGTGGTACACTGTTCAACTGTTCAAGAGTCATCAGAAGAAAACTTCTGCATCATCACCACAAAATTCAAACATTTACATACTGTAAGCCTGATGCATTTTTGAAAAAAAAGACTGAAAAGTTTAAAATAGAACTCTTCGGCCTCAATGAGCAAAGGTATGTTTGGAGAACAAAGGGCACAGAATTTTATGAAAAAAACACCAGTCCAACTGAGAGTGGATCGATCATGCTTTGAGGTTGTATTGCAGCCGCTGGCAGAGAAAACATTTCACGGGTAGAAGAATGGATTCAATTAAATTCAAACAAATTCTGGAAGCAAACATAATACCATCTGTAAAAAAGTTGGATGGCTTCTACAAATGGATAATGATCCTAAACACACCTCAAAATGCATGAGAGACTACCCCTCAAGAGGCACAAGCTGAAGGTTTTGGCCCTCACAGTGTCCTGACATCAATAAAAAAAAAAAACCTGTAGATAGACCTCAAAAGACAGCCCAGGAATCTCATAGAACTGGAAGACTGCTATAAGGAGGAATTGACAAAAAACCCTCAAACAAGAACTGAAAGACTCTTGGCTGGCTACATACTAAAAATGTTTACAAGCAGTGATACTTGCCAAAGGGGGTGATACTACACTAGGTACTAACTATGCAGGGTGCCCAAACTTTTGCTGCAGGCCCTTTTCCTTTTCTGTTATTTTGAAAAAATAAAAAGTGAAAATAAATGATTTTGTTTAAAATATAAAGGGAATGTGTCTCATCTGTAACTTGATGACTTCTGGAGATCATTTCATCTTGTTAACTGTTAACATTAACAGAAATTTTGAAAAAGGGGTGCTCAAACTTTCGCATGCCACTCGAATGCTAAGGTATAAGAGGAATTAAATAGTTTGGAATGTCATACTGAAAATTTAGGGCAATAAGAGAACCCAATTATTGATTATTTTCCTAGAACAGCATGTCATGATTTAAAAACATAACATGACAAGGATTTTAAAACACAATAATTAGGGTTTTTTGTTGTTCGAAATAGATTTAAGCACTAAACCATGCATCAGAAGTGAAAAGGTAACTAGATACTATTTACATTTATATCACTACCCTTTATATAACTAAATGCATTACAAATTTAAATCTGCTCACGGCATGAGATCAGACGGCACTCAAGCAAACTCAGTGTGGCTGTGCTGATGCTTTAGACTTGCCTTAAATAGAATTTAATTTAGCTTTGTTAATTTGATGTCCACATCTTTTCATTTCTCTGTTAATGGAAAGCTTATGCACTGTGCTATGATATACATTTGTATGTTCAGTGCTTGCTGCATTTGCAAATGCTTTTATTTTTCACTTCATTTGTTTGACCAAAAAGATGAAAACCTTTAGTACCAGCAATCTGAATATGATTAAAAAACGGAATAGCTTCAGCCAGAACAATCAATCAACAACAAACACCCTGAGATTAATCGATATGTGTTCAAGGTAAAAAGTGCACAGAATGTGCTTGCCTGTATATTTGCGCACTTACAGTAAACTGCCGAGTTCTTATACTGTAATTGCCTTAGGAATGAAGTCACTATCTGAGTAATGGTTAAAACTGAGGAAATCTAATGCATCACAGGACAAACCTACTAGCTGTTAGCCTGCTGTTTTCTCCTCCCAAGTGTACCATCACCAGCACGTGCTTTACATCTAATCTTAAGGGAAGGACCGTGAGATGGATGGAATCTCTACTAATTTCAGTGACGGGATAAAAAAAAAAAAAAGAAAGAAAGAAAAGAAAAAAAAAAGACTGACGTTAAGTTGTGGTGCATACGAGGAAAATAAACACAGAGGAGAGCACAATGGTGAAAAAGTAAATCTTGTCAATAACTGGATTAACAACGTATTAACCGAAAATATTTAATTATGTCTATGCCTAGATAGGGGTGTTTTTTAGAACGTTCCTGAGTAGATTATGTGACGTTGCATTTTAACTGTGGCTGTATAGAGTCAAGTCAGAAAAGCAGCTCCCCTGTTTATTTTCTGCCCTTTCTATCCTACAGCAAAAGCAGGCAACATACTCATTGTCATAAGTTGAATCAATATTTACTTACTAATAATAAAAATAATAATAATAATAATAATAATAATAATAATAATAATAAAACTTAATTAGATTGCAAGTTAAACTAGTTCAACAAGATCAACATTGCTTGAAAATAAGTTGAAATCTATTTTCCAGTGGAGAGAGGAATGATACGAACATTGTATTCTCCTGATGTAATACTTGCTCAGAGTTAAAACATTGTTTGAACCTGAAGGTAAAATATTGTGAAAGGCACCACCATAATCCCATTGTCATCTCCTACAAGAGTAAAAAAAAATGTAAATCTATATGATATTACATCTGCCATAACACCATTAGGCATGAGAAGGTAAAAACGCACTGCGCCTTTTGTGTGAGGAAAAGGCTCTTTCTAGGTGAAGCAGCCATGTTTGTGATCCACTGTGTGTGGGAGGAGTGTGTGCGCGAGTGTATGAGCACCTGTGTGTCTGGCACGAACGTATCCAGGATCTCCTTGGTTGAGTAATTGAGCACGAAGCCTTGAAGTGGGGCGGACTGGCCGTATGCGGAGTCTCCATTCACCACGTAGATTAAGCCACCTGAAACGGCACATTAGCATGAGAGATACACCGTCTGAGAAACATAAATATTGATCCAGCTTGTACATTAAACATCAAAGGAGCTGCCAAAGAGGCTGGTTGATCAAATCAACCCTGCATATTAAAGCAAGACGGCCAGTCGAGCGAAACCGATGCACCGACGAGTAGTCACACAGGTTTACTCACCGTGTTCACACGCGAGGGCAGAACTTTATCTCAATATACTGCTTTAAAGAGTCACGAAGGTGTATTTGCTTTTTTCAACCAAATTATTTAAACACAATTGCAAAACTGCAATATTTTCAGTATTTGTGACATGTTCCCACAGTCATCTAGTCTTTGTAGAGTGAAAGCGTGTAAAATCCCCGATCAAACACTGTGATTTACACAGTTCAGAGTCCATTACAGTGAAAAACAGCTCCAAGACAAAATGGCATCCGGGATTCTCCTTGCGATTTAAAGGTGTGGGCGACACTGAGATTAAGTACTCCCTAGGTGCAGTTATGGTTTTTGGCCTCACTATGGCAGTGTGGGGAAAGGGGACAGATTTAGTCTAGTGAATTGTTATGCTTTACATTGTATATTTGTGTCAATGACTTACTTTGTCAGACTTAGGAACTAATTTGTTCCATTAGAACGTTCATAAGTCTGATTTGTTCTTAAGTCGGGGACTACCTGTACATGTGGCTACATTCACATTATGAGCTGCATTGCTCAATTCTGATTTTTGGTCAGATCGGATTTGCAGTTCTAGCTAGCACTGCTATTAAATCCTCAAACTGATGTCATTGAGAGCCCCACACATGCCCAGAGGCAAAAAGTCTCATGAGTTCCCATCAGAAAAATGTGCCTTTTTTATTTAGTACCAAGAAAAAAGAAAAAAAATCTAATATTGTGGAAATTAAGTCCCTTTCCACCATTTCATTCCACTTTTTGTGCTTTCTTTGACTCCCAGTGATCAACACTGATCACAATTTTTAATTCAGTGAATGAATGTGTGTATTGTACTGTATATATTTGTGTGTATGAGAAGTAAAGGGAATGCTAGAGGAAGAAGTACTTACACATTAAATTTTTAAGAAAAATATAAGGTTTCAAAGCTTTTGTTATTAATATTTTATGTGAGAATTGATGTGAGAATTGATTCCTAAAAGAAAAAAAAAGGCAATCCTGACCTTTTCCTTCAGACCAGTACCCACATCTAACCATACAAACCCAACAACTCCTTCCTCAGCTGGCTCATAAATAATTGATTAAAATTACATCCAGGGTGCATATATACTATACAGAAGATATAGGATTTTTATTTTATTATTGGTGTATTATTATTATTTATGTTTGGGGATTTCAGGTGGCTGATTGTGTTTTCTTCATTTGACAGGGTTTTATTTTCCAGCTTGTTTCACGCATACAGTTCACCCTGAAGCCACGGCCATTAATCTTATTTTAAACCTTAAATATGATTTCCTTCAAGTTGACGCAGGAAAGAAAAGTGAATAAATAATATAATCCAAGGCAGGTTTTGTGTTTCATCTGGGTTGGACGTGTTTTATTCATAACCTCATATTGTTTTCTCTGAACCCTTAGAGGTCGGAACAATATGCTCTGTTATGCGACGGCTTTAAAGTGGCAGTGATTTATGGTCTACTATTCAGTGGCTTTAAAATGTAAATAATCCACTTTTTGTGAGCAGAACAAAACTGTCTGGTCAAAGGATAAGGATAGGAATGCCCTGATATTACAGGATTTTTTTCTCTTCTCTAATACCAATGTTATACATCGCAATATCAGCTGTATCCCTCAATGTTCTCTTCCAATACTCATCAATCTTTACTTAATTAAATAATCTTTAAAATGTTTATAAAACAATAATTCTTAGCATTTTTTCCATGTAGCACTTTTGCGTTCATCTAGTTGCAATAAAAGAGTACAACTGTATAGCTGTATATATCCGAGCACCATACATCATCTTCCTTAAATGATGTGTTGTACTCTCTGCGTTTTTTGTTGATTCAGCACCAACACATTTTGACAATAAAGGTAGAGACAATGTTATAGAAAAAACACGACTCTTAATCTAATCAATGTTTCTGTAAACACACGTGTGCAGAAATCATTTTCTTGCTCCATAACACGACCCTAAATACATAGTAATGAAAAGAAAAAAAAAAAGTCTCAAAGAACAACATTTCTTATCTAATGGCAAGAGTAATATACGCAGTTGTGCTGAACTTAAGAGTAAACTTCTAGTATTTTATTATTTTAATAGAAGCTATCCAGCATTGTGCTAATATTACCCAGCTAACAAGTGAAATTACATTTACTTTACCCCGATAATTAAAACCATTAGCTACATTCGAGCGCCTGTTAGAAAACATTAAGTGCCCAGTAATAAAATTATTCAGTTTTTGCTACAGCCTGTTTATTAAAGGCAGTGACACACTGTGCAATAAATAAATAAATCGATAGATAAATAGATAAATAAATAAAAAAAGAGAGTAGACATGAGTGCGTTTTCTATTTGTAAGAGCCTCTATTTGAAGGCTTTTGACATGAGAGGTGCAAACATGAGCTGAATATCAAACGTGAAACCAGCTCTGTTGCAATAGGTAATACATTTTCTACTACTTTAAAATAGCACAATGTAAGTTGAAGAAACCTGGATAATAGTTCTGTCCTCAGACAGTATGAATTTTATAAAACGCTGGTGAAGTCAAATTAATTTATTTACCTAGACTACATCATGTGTATTGCTCTCGTGAGTAGATAGAAACGCCTCAAATTCCATACTCTTTATTGAAGTGTGGTAGGGGCAAATCAGTCGCCAAGCTTGTTTAGAAATGACAATTAATTACGGCGATGAGTCACCAGAGATACGGGCTGCTCCTCCAGGGTTTATATACTGTATATGTCTGGTGGAACCTTGGCTTTCAGAATTTAAGGAGAGTAAAGGAGAGTTGGATACGAGCCATGCTGTAGGCAAACTGTGTCATGCTGTCAAGTTTGGTACTGTAATAATATGACCAACATACGGGTCCATATTGCTCGACACCATTCGGAGTTAGACAAGGAGTTTAAGACATGAGTATAAACAAGATTCATAGCAGTTCAGACTTTAAATAAGTTTAAATAAGGTTTTCAAGGTATAAAGCTTTGGCGGTGTGACTATTCCCATCCCTATTTTATCCACACAAATCATTGTGAATAGGAGTCAAGGTGACATGTATAATTAATGTCTGATGAAATAGTCTCTAAGACTAGGGTTAAATTAGGATAAACATCACATTTATAATGTATAAAAATGTCATTGGATCAACACAGTGATTTAATTTCAGTCCAATAGAGCTACTCCGTATCTAATCAGTCCACACCAGCTTTCTCGAGAGGATCCTTTAGTCCTTCCTAAGGAGATGTGAGTGTGGGGTGAAGTGAATATGGTGATTACCTTGTGCAGGTGAGTAGGAAACGGCGAAAACCACTCCTCCAAACTCATCCTTCTTGATCTCCTTTACAAACTTGCCCGTGTCCACCATGAAGCACTGAACGCGCCCGTTCTCCCGGTCAGCCACCAGCAGCTCGCGCTTATCTGCTGCAAAGGCCAGGCTGTGGGGGATCTGGAAAGGTACACGATTCTGCTGGTCCGACGAACCTGCAGCAACATACACAGGAATACAATTAGCTAAAATAAGCGGGATATGCGATACAAATCCAACAACTAGGAATGTTTCATACTTTACTATCAAACTACCTTTATATTAACATTTTAAATACACTGCCTGGCCAAATGAAGTCACCAATTCAGAAGAGTTGGATTAATGGGCTGCTTCATTTGGTCAGGTCTAGGATCAGTAACGTACTGTGGCAATGGAATAAAGTTAGCTGATGACCCGAAAGTACAGTACTGAGTGATCAGCTTATCGAGTTTTTCTTCCTTGATGGCACGGGCATATTCCCAGACTCAAAGAGTGAAAGAGTGGTTCTGAGAGCACGAGAAATAATTTTCACACATGAATTGGCCACCTCAGGCTGTTATCAAAACTAAAGGTGACTAAAGGTGAATTTTCTTGGCAGGCAGTGTAGAAATGACTGCAAAAACAAATAAATAATGACAATACAAACCTTCTCACTTAAAAAAAAAAAGTTTTTGTATATATTTATTATCTTTACAGATCTAACACCATTTTTATCACAATACTTTGCACATCTTGGAAGTTGGATGTAATTACTCCCTTGGGTCATGAACACAATAGCAGCAGTGTTTGAATGGTGTGTACCTGCTCCCCAGTGTGACAGATATTTTCCCTCTGGTGAGAATGCAAGAATCCTGGTATTGCAGTAGCCGTCAGACACGTAGATGTTGCCAGTGTCTGGATCCACAGCCACATCAGTAGGCTGGCAGAAATGGTTCTTGTCAGGGCCTGGCACAAAAGCCTCTCCAAGAGCCAGCAGCGGTTTCTCTTTACCATCACTGCTCAGTTTGAACACCTACGGCAGCAGGAAATCATAACAACAGATGGCTTGTCAACCACAAGCATTGTAATGCAAAACTCCTGCGCTGAGAAACAGAGAGCTAAAATGAGTCATCTTTTCTAAAGCTCAACTGCGAGATTGGTTGGCTGATAAAAAAAATAATATGGTGTTAAAATTCTACAAAACAACAACATTCATAAATATGATGCTAATCTGAATGACCATAAAGCGTATTGCAAAAGACTTATCATCATAATATATGTTAAATATTATAGAAATATATTACAGAATTTTAAATGCTAAACCATACAGACAATATGACCACATTTTTATGCCGTCTATTTTATACCACTTTAAGAATCCCTTTAAAAAAACGGTAGTGTGTTGTGTGTGTTAAATACACGTTGTAGTGTGTTGTCAAATATAATAAACTAATCAATAAAGAAAAGTATCAGAACCAAAGGGAAAAATAGACTTGGGTGAAAATACAAGCAAGGTATTTCTGATAATCTCACAAAAGCATACAGAGACTAAATTTATCACATACTGTACATATTGCCAAGGCTTAGTGCTTAAGGTCTTTACCATGGTGAGGTCATAAAATCATGAGGAAGAAACCAGGGGAGATAAAATCTGTGACCAAGCGGTGACATTCATAAAACCCGAGGTAGTCTGCATAAATTCTCCATATATTATATTATTTAAAGACTTAATATACATAGGTCATATACAGACAGGCCATAACGAGGCATTAGTATTAAAATTATGCACTCAAGAACTAAGACATACTGTACAGATGGTACTAACCCTACCACTCAAAAGTCTGGACACACCTTTGAAATATAAAACAATGCTGGTAAGGTGTGTCTGCTACTCATGCTCTGTAAAGCCTTAATAACGGCTCTAATCTGAGGTGCTGTTTGTTAACTGGTGACTTTTGAAGCTGGTAACTCGAAATTAACTTCTTCTCAGCAGCAGACGCAAGTTAAGGTCTTACTTTCCTGGAATTATAATACACTAGATCTTAGCCAAAAGAAACAACGGATATATCTCCAGGGTGGGGAGTATCTGTCGCCCGATGTGCCGGATGTCACGTAGACGGATCGAAATACAAAAATTTCCTGGGATGGTCTACATGAGAGTTTCATCCAATTTCATCATGGTGCTTGATGGGTTTTGCGAATGCAATTGACAAGACTGTTATTGCAAGCACTGTTCCAGAACAGGTGTAGTTACTTAATTAATGCCACATGTGCTGTTTCATAGTTTTGAAGTAAAATCCAGAAAGTAGAAAATAAATCCAAAATTTTTGGCTGGTGCAGTAGGTGCTGCATGGACAGTTACATGCTATTTGCACAAGGGATGGAATTTACCAAAAATCGCAGCATGTCCAAGTTACACACAGTTCTGATCTGATCTGGAAAGTCTGTTTTTCTTGTTCAGTACTGACTCAAGTGAGGAGTTGTTTTAATTGTGCAACCTGTTAACAATAATGTATTTGTCTGATTTCTTAACATTTTATTACTACTACGGTACTGTATATGCCAAAATATCTGTGTCTGCATTACACAAACAAATCGTCTCCTTTTGCAGGAGTCTGCAGCAAACTTTGTTCTGGGATACGTTTAAGAAGAACGATATGAAAACTGTCTACAGCGATGGGGTGCACACACATTTCGAACACTTACATTACGTATACCGTGGTAAATAAACTCATTACGCATACTGTGCTAAATAAACTCACATATGTCAACAAGTAATATTGTTCGTCTTTTCACTTCAGTACTGTATATTTTGGCGAATACTATATAAACTCTATTTTTGTCTGTTTTTCATTTCTTTTTTTTTATACTGCATGCATTTCACGCAAAACAAGCTTTGTTTTACACACATCTCTCATTTTATAGACAAGTTAAAGACTTTTAAAGACTTAAAGGTGGTGTAGAGTACCTGCTATCTGAGCTAAAAAATTAAATACATGATAAACCATGACAAAAGTCTGACAGATAATTTCGCCCCCCCAAAAAAAAAAAAAAAAAAAACATTTACTATGACCCTACTACCCTATCAACTATCTATTATTTGACGAAATAAAATAAAATTATTTAATATTAGCTGTTATCAGCTCCATAAATCCATATTAGTTAAAAAAAACATCTCATATTCTTGAGATCCTTGCTAATTAATTTTTTGCTGAATAGATTTAAATCATGATTTCGCAATACGACAAGACAGGACAAAGACAAGTCAGCGCACTGAAAACCCTCACCTGATGAAGAGCTACATCCGTCACCCAATAATTATTGTCCTTATCGGTTGTGATACCATGTGGCATATAAAACCTGTTTATAGAAAGACAAACTCATTAGTATCAAGAATATAACTAAACATAAAACAGAGCAAGCAATAAATGACACCTCTGCACTTACATGTTTCTCCCCGAAGCCTTCAGCACATTGCCTTTGACTGGATCCACCACCAAGATGGTGGATTGTTGAATAGGACCGAGTGACTTCTGCTGGTATACTGCGTTGTGGAAAGAGCTGAAAAAAGAAAAGCAGTCCATCAGTGCTTCTAAAGAAATAATTACATTAGGTAGGAATATATATATATAGTGTGTATATATATATATACTGTATATATATATATATATACTGTATATATATATGCTCCAAACGTTGCATACCTTGAGAGAATTTGCAAGATGTGTACTATTTTTTAAGAAAAACAGAAGTATTTTTATTTCTTATAGGACTCAAATTCATATGAAAGGCATAACAGAATGATACAATTACCAAACAAAACATGACAATAAGGAACATGAGGAAATACTAATTATTATAATAATAATAATAATAATAAATAATCGTAATATTGTGTAGATCAGGGTTGCTTGGATGATTTTGTTTATCATTAGATTTTTTTAATAAAAATAAAAAATGTGAGTCAAACAACTATGTGGTAATTAATGACTTCACGTGACCAATACCATTAAATAAGAAAAAAATATTTTTAATTATCTGTCATATTTTACTAATAAATGGCACTTTATTTTAGGGTGTGCAAACTTTTGAGCACAACTGTAAAATGTAACATGAAAAGGCACAAGGAAAAAGTTCTACAATAAGAGCGCAGAAGCTTTGATTTAATGTGTAGAAATTAAACAGTGCCGTGACAATAAAGAGTGCCTACAGGATCATTCACACAGAGTATGTGTCTGATCCATCACTATATCTGGCTCAAACCTCCCTGCGGACTCCCTAATGTAACCTGTTATGCATAACAAATATTCCTGCCAAGCAACTCAGCCAGGAACAGACGCGCCATCACTCCTTTATCTAATTGTCTTGCACAGACAACAAAAGCATTCTCCGTTCTGCATTTCTGCTGGGAATCCTCCACTCCTGCTCTTCCCTTATGATAAATTTAAGCCTGAGTCTGAAACAAGATGTGGAACGGCTCAGGGCAGAGGATGAATGGATTTAACAGGGCTGCCCTTCCCCACCTCGAGACCCAGCTCATTAATTCTACTCTCTGCATTTCTCTCCCTCCTTCACTCGACTTCCATTTTCCAATCATTTCCACCCACACATGCTCTCCATCTGTCTCAGCTGGTTAGTAAGAAGCTGGCGAGGTCAGACCGGGAGCACAGGGGCTAAGGCAGCTCCGACTGTGCAATAATTTCGCATGCCAGCTTCCAAAATGGCTGCTTATCCCTTATCGACGAGCTACACAGAACTGCTTTAGTGGTTGGGCTCAGTAGAAATGATCTGGGGTGTATAAACAGACTAATTAATGGGCTCACGAGGAATGTACAGTAGTTAGAATTCCTCCCCTGCTATTTTAGAGATTCTGTAGGTGCACTGAATGAATGTGCAGAATTGAGAAATGACATGGGAGATAGCTCTAACTTAATTTTGTCTAGCCAGTTACATGAGGAAAGGATTACAATTTTAGTTATTTGTGTTTTTCAAATTTAAAAATTGTACATCAAAATTATTGGCACTCAGTTTAAATTAATTAAAAAAAACTATTTAAAATGCATACTATATAGTAAACATTACAATTGTCTATTAATTTATATATTTAGAAATACAGGGGTCGGACAATGAAACTGAAACGCCTGGTTTTAGACCACAATAATTCATTAATATGGTGTAGGGTCTCCTTTTGAGGCCAATAAAGCATCAATTCGTCTTGGGGGTTGTCCTGCACAGCGGCCAGAGGGTTTTTCAGCCATCTTTCTTGCAGAATAGTGGCCAGGTCACTATGTGAAACTGGTGGAGGAAAAAGTTTCCTGACTCGCTCCTCCAAAACACCCCAAAGTGGCTCAATAATATTTAGATCTGGTGACTCTGCAGGCCATTGGAGATGTTCAACTTCACTTTCATGTTCATCAAACCACTCCGTCACCAGTCTTGCTGTGTATACTGGTGCATTATCATCCTGCTACACAGCACCGCCTTCAGAATACAACATTTGAACCATTGGGTGCACATGGTCCTTGGCAGTGACACGCCCATCTAGCACAAGTATTGGGTCTTGTGAATGCCATGATATTGCAGCCCAAACCATCACTGATCCACCCTCATGCTTCACTCTGGGCATGCAACAGTTTGGGTGGTACACTTCTTTGGGGCTTCTCCCCAACGTGACTCTCCCGGATGTGGGAAAGGAAGTGAAGGTGGACTCATCAGAGAACAATACATGTTCCACATTTTCCACAGCCCCAGATTCTCGCTGCTGGCACCATTGAAACCGACGTTTGACATTGGCACGAGTGACCAAAAGTTTGGCTATAGCAGCCTGGCCATGTACTGTACATGCTCCCGACGAACAGTTCTGGTGGAAATAGGAAAGTTGAGGTGCACATTTAGTTCTGCAGTGAGTCGGGCAGCTGTGGTTTTATGTTTTTTGGATACAATCCGGGTTAGAACTCGGACACCCCTTTCAGACAGCTTCCTCTTGTGTCCACAGTTACTCCTGTTGGATGTGGTTCGTCCTTCTTGGTGGTTTGCTGACGTTACCCTGGATACTGTGGCTCTTGATACAGACGCGCCAGCGAGACGCTTACATTCTCTAAGACAAGTGACTTGGATCAAATATTTTATACAGGCACATACATTTTTTCATAATTTTCATAAAAGGTGCCAATAAAAAAATAAAAAAAATCTATTAAAAAATAAATAAAAGTGTTTGGGTTAAATTGCTGTTTTCCTGACTGATTTTCAAGATCCTTGTTTGGGATGTTATCAATGTCGAGTAATAACACATTTATTTGCTAATAAACAACGGCAGCAAAGACGTATAAAAGCACTGTCTTCAGTGCATGCTATGATTATAAAAGGACTTGCTTTGCTATTTTTAAGTGCATCTGATACCATTAAGCGCCATTAAGATACTGATCGCATCACAAACCAGAAACCGTCTTACTTTCAGTCCTCTCATGCGATGGCGAAATATGAAGAAGCACTTGACGCAGACACGCCCAGATGAATAATGAGAAGATTATGAGTGGGTATCAGCCTCCATTCATCACTCGCTCCACACGCAGCTCTGTTTACACTAATGCCTGGGGATCATGGGGAAGCTTTGTGGATTAGCCAGTCAGACGTGACTAGAGCTGGCATTGGTCTAATAATGACACCTTAGTCGGAGAGACAAGTCCTTGAGCAACTTTGATGACTTCGGGAACAAAACAGCACCTCTGTTTGTCCCTCACACTTTGTGAGTCTGTTCACTCAAAGGCCATTTGCAAAGACAGCGCACACAGCGGGCGGTAATGACTTCATCACAGCCTAGCACAAAGCAGTGTGTCATCTATTTATTTATTTATTTTACTGATTCGAGAATGCATGGCGAAATCCTCAAATCAGACTGTGAATTAAAATTTCAAAGAAGGGCAAATATTTATTTTTAAGGGTAAATACTTTTTTTCCCCAAGACAACCGTCTACTGTAGAAAGTGTGGAAATCTAAGGATTTAGGATATGAAATGTAAAGCATACAATCATAATGTAAGACATAAATGACCTTCATCTAGACAATCAAACAATACACGTCTTAATTTTAACCTTTAGGAAAATAAATGAAAGTGTAACCCAGTGTTTCCCAATCCTAGACTAGTAATGTTATACTGGACACTTTAGTGCCCACTGTAGTACATATGATCTAATTGGTACTGGTTAAAAAAAAAAAAAAAGAAAAAACACACACACAAAAAGAAAACACCAAACATAATAATATAAATATAATTCTGCATTTAAACTTTGCAAAGCTGAGTTATATCACTGATTGTCCAGATGGTGGTGATTAATTTTTCTTTGAAAGCTTTTTTTTTTTTTAATTCAAAAAATAATTTCTATAAATAAGTGTACAAACTACTAATTATAATTCTTCTGGAATTGTGAAAAAGCTTTGTGTTGTGCTGTTATAGGGGGAAAAAAAACAAACAAAAAAAACAGTCATTGATGATTTTCCTGCAACTAAACACTACAACTACGCCTGTGTTTTATTCCTTGCATACTGTAAGTGTAACTAGTTATTTTTTCCGGAATCAACAGGCATTATTGTTGGCAAAAATAGAGTAAGTCATGCACAAATAACCTTCCATTGTATTTTACATTTACTTACAAACAAAGAAACAATAAATCTGCAAAAAACAAACAAACAAACAAACAAACAAAAAAATAAACTTTCCCTGCATTTGTGGTGGTCCTGAGTGTGTGTGCAGTAGTTTGTACATAAAGTGATTGTAAGGTAGGGCAAGTAGCTAGTATGTCCTATACTACAGTAGGTAGTGCAAAAAAGGAAGCAGTAGTGATGTAATGTGCATGTAGGGAGTTTGTTGGAGGCATGGTGGTGCTTTTACACTGTATACAGTACGATACTGGATGTTCAATTAGTGCAAATAACAATGATTTAAAGACGGCTGTGAGATCCAGTTCAACTGTTTATGAGGGCGATATGTACAGTGTCTTTACTTATTTTCTCTCTTCTGCACATACTAAACAGTGGTTTAATGTAAAGATAATGTTTAAGCCTGAGCAGGCATGCTAAATATTTTTTTGCTTGTTTTGAAAAGCACTGTAAGGAGTCCTGCTCAAACGGCTGGTACCGTTACCCTGCAGTGACACATTTCTGGCAGGTGGGCGGGTGTTTATTTCAAGTCCTGCTGAACAGTGAGGAAATAATTTCCCCGTGGAGGTTCCAGTACTTACTTGATTACCCATCTGTGATCCCCTCTGTGGAATATAACCAGGTTATCATCAGAGTCCAGAGCCAGACCGGACACCTGACCCAGCTGCAGTGCCACCTCCGGCCAGCCAGTCGTCTCTTCCAGATGGGCCCCTAAAACATCCACACACACACACACACATACATGAACGACCTTTAAATATACCCCGTCATGATTCAACAAATTAGAGGATGGCATATGGTGGCATAATCACAATGGTGTAACATAAAAGAGGAGAAACCTGCTGACTGCCTGATCTGAACACAGAGCTGTGCTGTTTGTGTCTCAAGCTTCATTTAACGCTGTAATGCAATCCGGCAATCTGTTAACTTGGGTCTGATCCAGTGCGTCTGAAAATCAAAGCGACTTGTGTATCGTTATCGTTCGGAAGCATTAGCCGGATGGCAGGCAGACATCAAGCCCGGCACATGCCTGAGAGAGCAATGGAGAAGCATCAGATTTAAATGAAGGTGTGTAAAGCCGTTTATGAGGCCTCGCCATGTTCACACTGAGGTCTACTCGGGGATTTGCTGCTAATTTAAATTTCATTCGGCGTTCCTACACTGCTGAGTGTGCACGGCTTATGGTTCATGATGTACAATGACAAATGGAACAAGTTAGACCCTCATTATTCATCTTAAAGTATATTTTAAAGTGATCACTACTTCGTAACTAGAGCGCAATGAACAGGAAAAAGGGTACGAGAGTGAGGAATAGGGCAGTGCCACATAATGATCTGATAATTATTTAACACCACAAAAAATAAAAGCTGATCTAGTAGTAAAACTTTAATAGTCAGATTTCACTATTTAAATAATAAAATATCAAAATCTGGAACTTTTCAAAAGGGCAAGAATTTATAAATGTTAAAATTTCCCCTATTTGTTTTCCATATTTGACATTTATAAAATATTTTTTAAATAACACTTTTTTTCCCTATACATTTTTCTAGAAAGCAAAGCATGATTAAAGACAAACATTTATTTTCACAGGTTTTCTGGTTTTCAGACAGTCTATAAAACCATTGAGGTGCACAGGGCAAAGCTAAAGTTGTTCGAGCATCTGCCCGCTTGCCCTCCTTGGCTGAGGTGTTCCTCAGAAGGGAAAAGAAAAAAATTAATAAATAATGTCTTCACTTTAGGAGCAACAGTCCCTCAGAAAGAAAAGTCTCTGAATGTCTGTGCACCATATACTGTATATATATATATATATATATATATATATAGATTTTTAAATACAAACCGGATTCCAAAAAAGTTGGGACACTTAACAAATTGTGAATAAAAACTGAATGCAATGATGTGGAG
>JAQQZT010000009.1:18452749-18471637 GCA_030068275.1 Clarias platycephalus | reverse complement strand
GCTCTCTCTGTGCCTCCGGCTGTGAGAGGAAAACAGCATCACCCGGGGTTCGAACCTGCGATCCCCAGATGATAGGGAGAGTGCTTTAACCTACTGCGCCACTCGGAGGCCTTCTATCTACATTCTAACTGTATTTTGTCTGAGCGTGTCCTATGATGTAACACTACATGACCTTCCAAACAAGCTGAAGCTACTGTAGGTAAACTAAAAACTCAAAAATGAAAAGATTTGAATATCAGAACTAGGCACATCTAATTTGGTGTTAAATTGTGTGTGTGGTGCCGCTGCGATTTCTTCCTTACAGGGTCAGCTGCTGAGAATGAGACATAAATTTGTTTTAATGGCAGCGCATGCACCAAAGTTCAATCATCTCAAATGATGGAGTGGATAAATGTCAAATGATGTTCCACACACTGCATGTGAAGCACTAGTTAGCGTGCACAGCTCCATCGTGTTACATTCTATATAAGACACAATCAAAGTGAATATGAAGCTCTTTGGAATCGAGATAAATGGCAAGAAAAAAAATATTACTTATGTAAAATAGCCAAATGTGTCTTAAATCTACCACAAGGACATTTGAAAAGAAGCTGAAACTTTGACAGATTGTCACTACAGAGCTGTAGTTATTTGCTTATAGAGAGCAGAAATTCTGTCATTACGGTTGACTGATCAGTGGTCTGAAACATACTGTATATATATATTTATTTATTTATTTTTTAATTTTTTTTTTTATTTATTTATTTTTTTTATTTATTTATTTTTTTTTTTTCGTACCCCATCCTTTAAATCCTTAAATGGTCACTAGCTGTGCCATAACTCCCAGCAGAACCGCTCAATTATTAAGCTTCTTTACTCTGCTAGTGTCATTTGCTGGCAAGAAAACCTGATTTCCGAAGAAAATCTAGAAATTCACTGATGGCACAATGGAAGCTAAAATCCGAAACCCCATCTCATTTCCATAACCAAATGACTCATAGTTGTTCAAGGCTTTCATGCCAGTAGGGGGCTTTAATCTCACTATTGACATTCAAGTACTTCGACCATTTCTTGCACAATCCCCTAATCCACTAGAAACTCCTTTAATATTCACAGTTATCATTTTGTCTGTCCATAGCTGAATGTTGGCATGCCCTGTAACAGTCCGCTCTCTGCTGCTGCTTCTGATAAGAAATAGAGCGTTTATTTTGCTAGAAGAACAAGCAGCGCAAATGGAGGATGAGTCTCTGAAGGGTCAGAAGTGAAATCTGAAGGTTTATAAACACCTGGGCGCACACAGTCTGGCCCCGTCTGACCGATCCACGCACTCTACCCTCAGTGGGAAGGTACATACTCTTTTAGTGATAACCCCACTCAGCAATCAGATGGTGTCCGGTTATCACGGGCCACTTAGCCACAGATCATCAAGAGACGACTCTAATCTGTTCGTCTACTGTAAAAAAAAAAAATCAGCATTCTCATCATGCGTCATGCCTGTTAGGCAAGTCAGGAACTGTAAGTTTTGAGCAAAACAAGTGAACAACACCTTAACGTACAGTATTTGACTCATGTCATTACGCCCTTTTTTGTGTAAAATCTTGACATAACCCTGGGACAATCATTTGCAGGAAAAACAGATAAGATAAGACGAGATATATTTATCTTATCTTAAGATAAGATAATCTTACAGTATTTGCCTGCCTGTACAAAAGCAGTAATGACTGTGGGCACATTTTCATTTATATAATAATACTGAAAATTCATTGTAGAGTTTATATACACTTATCTAAATTTAAAATAAGGATTGATAATCTAGTCAATGAGCATTTGTCAGTCATTTAATAACTCGAGTCAGAATTGTTTTGTCCCCTATTCTAACGTAAACTTTCATTGTAAATTTAAAGTCATTAAACTAGTAAATCAGCTGAGTAGTCGTATAACACTGATAGACAGTTTTGTTTTCTTCCTAAACAAGCTGTATTTTTAATCCTACCTCAAGGTTACTGGTGGTTTATGGAAATGAGTCATTTTGCTGATAAATATTTATTTGGCAGCGCTTATGGTTGCAAATTGCACATAATGCCGTCTTTCCCATTGTGCTGTTTTAAGAATGGAGATGAGATTTTTTTTTTCTTTCCCTCATTGTCTGCACGTTTCTGCTTCTTTCTCATCACTAGTGCAATGATGTATTTTAACAGCTTGTCAATCAAATAAACTGCGCCTCACCCTCCCCGATCAAGGTGATCAACCTGGATATTTTAGGAGATGATACTAAAGAAAAAAAAGCATGTGCTACAGTATATTTTTGTCTAACTGGCGTCGCTATTGTATCTGCATAACCTCGTTAACATGTACAGTAAATTAGTAACGGTGTTAGAAATATGCCTCGGTGTTGTAGTACATTTACTTCATCATATATTCTGTTTCAGCTGTGTCGTCCTTGAGTTTCTGCCGCATTAACAACAAGCAATCAGGAGTCTTCTCTGTTATGCTGATTACGTGGTGATGCTGCTGTGTTCTGGGCCTGGAGCGAGCTCTCAGCAGGTGTGCGAGGATTAAAGGCCCGCATCCTGAAACTGTTCCTAAAAAAAAAGCAGTTAACAAATGCAGACGCCGGCTTCACAACATCAAAGCGCGCTGCCCTGATCTGCATTCGCTCCACTCTTATCTCTCGTTATCTCTAGCTCATCAGGGAAACAAAGAGGGGGAAAAAAACAAAAGTGAAATGAGATTAAAAAAAAAAAAAAAGATAAAAAGAAAGCCTTGACTCTTTACTTTCCCATCCCTTAACCTCAAAGCTCAAAGTGATGCTTAAACCCAGCAGCCAAATCTTTATTCACACAACTAGGTTTAGAGGAGCTCGACAGTGAACGTGACACCAATCTGTCATGATTCACCTCGGTGAGGAAGGAAAATGAAATCAAAACGGAAGCTCCTCAGGGGAAAGTTCCTGCATCCTCACACACCAGAGTGGTTACCAGGGCAACACTGCTTCAAACATCAACCTTGGACATAAAAAATGTGCGAGCTTTAGTCACTTAAACTCAGTTCACAGCCTGCAGGAAGAAAGGAGAACCTCAAGAGCGAATGAGAGCTGCAGAGCTCAGAAACTGCTAACAGCCACTGCAGAATAATTAATCTTCTTCATGTCCAATCGCACCGTGTGATGCTGTACACCGCATTCGTTGGGATGCTGCTAAAAAATCAGCCTTTTTCCATTTTTTTGTTGCTGTTGTTTTTTAAACAGAGGCCATAACGAAGTGTTTCAGTGCGGTCTATGATCATCAGAAGGTGTGGTTCATTGTTAAGGCAGCGTACTCACCCTGATCCAGGACCTCTTCCTCCTCCCTCTTCGGTTGCTGGAGAGTGGCGGCGTCTTCGCCGCCTTTGAAAATGAGGAGCGAGAAACCATCAAATGACCTAGAAATGAGCCTGATTCGCTTGTAATGAAATCAGAGCAGAAGTGATTCATAGGCAACCGCAGCATGACCCTTGAAATCTGCTTTCTGGTCTACGCTGTTTAACGAGATTTACGACTTTGTGATGTATTTTAAATGTATTTCTTTTAATCCGAAGAAGAAGAAAAAGGGAATGCATAAATGTCTAAAATCAGTCAGGGCTTGTTTTTTAGCCCCTGCTTACATAATAAAATCAATCAATCAATCAATCAATCAATCAATCAATCAATCAATCAATCTACAATCCCTTTCAAAATTATAGGCATCCTTGATGAAGGGGAGGGCAATTAAAAGAATAGATCAGATCAGATCTGTAGACTGACTTTCAAAAGCAAAAATGCAAAGAATGACATTTTTTTGTCAACAAAACATTGTTTTCAACTATTATTAACACTAGTAAATTTAATATAATTTAACACATTGCCCTGGAGACCATTCCTCCTGTCCTGTAATGTTTAGCAAAGCTGGCGGCAATTTTTCTCCACGTCTCTAAGCAGAACATTTCAACATGTTTACGCATGTTTTAAGCAGGACTCAAAACCAGGAACTGAGAAGATTTTGGAGGTTGCAAGATGTTTGTAAGGCATTAAGTCCTAGGTAAAATGGAAGTATGTTTGGTTTATCATCTTGTTTAAAGCTCTATCTAGCTCTATGTCCAAGTATGGATCTCCTGGTCTTGAAGCGAATTCGTGGTGCCATTAATCTTGACCCCTCTAACCCAGTAGCTACAAAACATCCCCAAAGCATCAGTGCTATACTTTATTTATTTATTTATTTATTTATTTTTTACAGATTGTACATTTTGATTGTTTGCATGACCTAACACTTTGATTTTGGTCATCATCTATCCACAAGACATGATGGTTATCTCTAATGGCAACTGATGAAATTCTGCAGATGCATTTAGAGAGATGTCGTGAGGAAAGTTTCTTTCTTGCAACACGTCCAAGTATAAGTCATGAAAGTGTCTTATAATAATGATTGATTCTGAAACCTGACAAAAACCGTAATGAACCCAAACTGTCCAGTTAAAACTGTGATTTTAGGCTCCATCCCCCTCTTTCTTCACAAATCTCCAACACGGTTTAGACATGGGAAAGTATTTGTTAAAGCCCTAACTGCATTTAATAATATTTTAACTGCTTAAATATGGTCATTAATCATATTTCTCTTTATGTTTAAAATTCTTTGTTTTGTTTCTATTGTAATAAATGCCAACGGGGTTTTATGTTTGCGCAGCGTCTTATTTATATCCCAGGGAAACGAGGCATAAAAATCTGATTTACAGTATTGTGCAAAAGTCTCGAGCTCTTAAAACTTTGGCTTCCATTTTATGCAGGTTTTTGGTTTCCCACATTTTCAGTCCAGTCCGTGTACTTGATCTGTTTTAGAGGAATCGTTTTTTGCTTGTTAAACAACACAGTGGATCATTGAATCATTCAAGTATTAAAAAAGCTGCTGTGTATAAAGCTGCTTTGCGACAATGTCTATTGTTAAAAGCGCTATACAAATAAAATTGAATTGAACTAAAAAAAAAAAAAAGATCTAACTTAAGGCATGAACCAGTGAGAAACAGGTGCAGATGAAAACAGATGATCAGGCTGATGATTGGTATACTGGTGATGCTGAATGCTGAGGGTTTGGAGCAGATGAAATGGGTTTGCTGCTGACGTTTTTACATAAACATCACATTTTTTTAACTTTGCAGCCTGTCACAGTAAAACATTTCTTTAATCTACATAATAAAATCTAATACCAATAAATAAGGGGTGGCTCAAGACTTTTGTACAGTACCATATATATATATATTTAAAAATATTCCTTATTTTAAATCTTTAATAAATAAATCTATTATTGTTTGAGTGTAAATTTTTCATACATTTTCAACAGTGATCTCCATCAACAATTCTAGACAGTTTTTTTTTGTCCAAGAACGTTACTGACCCATAACTGATCCCTGGTCATTCGATTGTCCAGAAACTTCATGCATCTCTCTAGCCATAAGAGAACGAGCCAACATGGGAAATAACTACTGCTAGATTCAACAAAAATGAAGGAAAAAGTAAAAGTATAACACAGAGGTGGGTGGTGGAGGGTATATATACCTTTATGCACCGCGCCATGACTCATATACATCATTTGGTCCGGGCTGATGGCGATGGGGATGTTGGCTTCAGCAGGAATGTTTCTGAATAGATTGCTGCTGCCGTGGTCCATGCAGTCCATGTAAGGCTGAGCGTGCTGGCTGTCCATGTAGTACATGATGTAAAAGTTGCACATCTCGTCGTTGGAAGTGCCGCTGGGGGGGAGAGTGAAGAAGGAGACGGATTATCCATCACACAGACATCAGCGTGAAATAGAGCGATTTTACAGGATGAGTTAAAACCTATATTTAGACTGGGCTTCTTTTTAATCTATGGATTACGGATAAATATGAATATTTATACAGAATTAAAAATTAAAGGGGTTTTGCTCTTTTCGTTCAGTGTAAAGACACTCCAGGAAGCACTTTTTTTCCCTATTGCACAAGTTTAACCAAAACAATCAAATACAGTCAAGATTTTAAAGAACTCATCAAAGGAGTGACATTCAGAGAGATTTAGATTTAAGTTCCAAGCACAGTTATGGACATGTTGCCTGGCCATGAGCACTTCTACTGGTTTAAATGTCCTTATAGCTGTTTGCTGAAGGTATGAAATTGTTATACCTGTCACACACTTATCACTACAGACCACGTCTGGCAGCATTACATAACGGTCAGATATCTGGAAATCTCACGCCAGCTCATTAGTGCTTAATCTGAGCTCGAGAAACAGCAACAGACTTTTAATCATCGATTCTGACACGGTCATTTCTTCACTTCTCACTTTGTTCATTGCCATTTAAAATGAATCACGTCTTCAATAAGAGGAGACAATGTGTGAATTTGTGTGTGTGTGTGTGTGTGTGTGTGTGTGTGTGTGCGTGTGTGTATGTGCGTGTGTGTGTGCGTGTGTGTGTGCGTGTGTGTGTGCGTGTGTGTGTGCGTGTGTGTGTGCGTGTCTACTGGTACTCTGGGTTGCTTCCCATGGGATGCTTTATATGGCACTCTGACGTTACCATTGTGCACATCCCAAATCACCATGGCAACAAGAATGGCGAGGCAGACCCACGTAACACACCAACACACCCCCACAGACACACACGCGCACACGTGTAGACACAGTCACAAAAGAGATTCATGAAAAATGCATGTTTCCCTGGAGACAACTTTCTTTTGTGCTTGACGATTCTGCAAACACACTACAGCAAACACACTCACACACACACACAGTAACCAAGGTGGAGATGTGACAGGAAGCCATACTGGGCTGGGCAGCAAGCAACACTAATGACCACCTGTCACACACTTGGGTGATGTAAATCTCGAGACAGGAGCCCAAAAGCATTTTGATTTCGAGGAAAACACGGCTCGAATACATGGACACACACACACACATACTCTTTCCAGCCTATAAATTTTCAGGAAAAACTCAAAAGAAAAAAAAAAGAAAAACAAGGCAAGCAAAGTGGACAGTGGATTAATTCATCACAGAAATGACATTATGTGCTTAAACCTGGTGCTATTACATGAAATAATTGCCTGAGGAATTCTCAGAATTACTCACTCTGGCTTAAACTCACCCGATTTGCGTTTTAGTCGTCTTTCCCTCTCCTGTGAAAACGCAGCGAGCAGCCAGTGTGTCTCCGTATCTCACGTCAATGGCATTGCTGGCTGGATAAAATGCCTGGAACAAACACACGGCTGCTACTTATTCCTCGGGAAAATGAACCACCGGGGCAATGACTACATACTTAATTCACAAGTTTTTTTTGTTTTTTTTTGACTATTACATCCATACACATACTATAGAGTTCAGAAAACTGTGAATATCCAGACGATAAATATAAAAAGCCTGGATTTTGATTTTTGTTTTTTTTTTGGTAAGCTCAGTGCATCTTTTCTGAACTAAACTAGAAAAGAAAACATTCTTCTGCAAAGGTAAAGGCAATTTCATGGTTGAGGTGAAATTAATTTAAGGGGCCTGGTGAATGAAATTCTTTTCATATTGTTGGAGTCAGAGCTCTGTGAAAAGACTTTTTTGGTCAGCCAGGGAAAAAGTCAGGGGCGAGAGAAAGTAAGCACCAGTGGGCTGTGTACTGCTGGAAATGCTTGGAAATGCTCTATGCATCCTGTTTTTAAAAGCACAAGTGGGAGGTTTTCTTAAAGTGAAAGACAAGAGGGAAGAGGATTTGCTTCACCTCTTTTTTTTTTTTAAAGAAGCAAATGTTGGTTTAGACTTCCTAAAATAACACAGACGGATATTTAGGCCACGTTGCTGCCGGATCTATTTTAACAGGCTCGTAGCCGTTGAGACTGCGATTTGTGCAGAGCATTAAAACCTAAGTTTGCTCGAGGGAAAGAAACAAGCTGCCACACTTTCACATACGAGTCTTACGGTATAAATTTCACCCCCAACAACTTACGTGTTAATCACTATAATCAACATGATTATCAGCGGCATCAAAGATTCATTTTGCAACAAAATTCACTGAGAGAGAGAGAGGGAGAGATAGAGAGAGGGAGAGAGAGAGACCCACATTCGCAGAACGGGGGTCTGATGTGTTTACACGTGTGTTAGATAGGATTAAACAACAGTCAACAACAGTTAGCAGCTGACACGCTAATAAGTTATACAGTATAGAGTAGCTGAGATGTACCCTCTGCACTAAAGCTGTAGTGCATAAAGAATTATTAACTGAAGAATCAGCTGAGATTGGGTCTGATTAGGTGTGCAAAGCTTTTAGTTTTCAATCGCATTAAAATATTTAAGTGTTTCTGAGGGCAACATACAGTACAGCACTGGTCTGATAATACCATGAAGTGATGTAGTAAGATATAAAATTTCTTCATTAGGATAAGTTACAAGAATTTGTCTCTGAAACAGGAGCCAATCCTAGACCATGAACGCAGGATTTAAATGCAGCTTAGTTACAGTAAGTGCCTCGTCAGAGAAATGACAGTGAATTATGGAAGCAGCAAGCTCTGTGGAAAATGCTATGCTTGGTGAGTGTCATGTCAATTAGCACGAATAAGCACTTTAACACTCATTTCATCTGTCCTTGTTGTTTTGAAAGCAGTGTCATGCAGGGTATTTCCGACACACGTGGTACACGTCACACTAGACCCTGACGCTGTTGTGGTAACCACCACGCCTCCTCCAGAATGGCGCGTGTTGCATGAGAGCAAACGCTGAGAAGATTTTGCAACAAATTTGTGGGTTCTGTGTGAATTAAAGCACAGTCTTGAGGTGGTCTTAATATCTCCTTTATACGAGGATTTCTCTGTGAAAGAGGCGAGAGCGTTATGCAGCAACACTTTAGCCTTTTTATTAGTCCAGCTCTTTCGCCTCCTCTTCTGTACACTCAGCGACAGATCAACTTCCAAAGCGCTAATTTCGATGTAATCCCCATCCTCGCTGCTCATCTCGTACTGTAGATCACTAACTGTCCTAGCACGAGTGAGTCTCTGTTGTTACTCAGAGCGACTACACCATACTGCAGTATTGAAAATATCGGAAAACACCCCAGAATTTGTTGTCTGCACTACATCTGTGTTGACTTAGTCATTAAAAAGGTCAGTGAAAAATAACCAGTGAGAAAATAAGCATTTTGTTTTTAGTAGACAACAGGAAAAACCTGACCATGAGTTCTTTAAGGCTATGGGACAAAGTGTTCCAGAAAGTTCTTTATTCAGCTTTATCCTTGACTTTAAATCAAGAGGTCCCTAAATGACGTCAAATCCTGGTGCAGTCATGTGACAGTCTGCACCCATGACATAATTTCCAAAATGATGGTGTGTCTGAGTAGCACATGTGACAAAATAAGTCACTTTTTTACTGAAAGTGTTTCATCCTATTTAACAATTCTAATTATTTCATAACTTCTTGTATTTTATATTTAAATTGTTTTGGTTGGAAATGCATTTATTGAACCAATTGAGAACAAATTATGAACATACAGTTTATACACACTGTAAAAAAATAATTTTAACCTGAAAAATATGGACGAACATGCCATGTGACGGCTTTTAAAATGTGTTCCATGTGGTCTGTTACAGGCTCTTACAGGTTCATTTTGAGACTTTAAGCATTTTTTTCACCATTGTAAGTGTGCTAACAACATCCCTTGTGATATCGGAGTAACACATGTAGGTGCTTCTTCTCACAGGAAAAACACCACAAACCTACAAAACACCAGAATCGCTAAGTACAATTACTGATTTCAATCTAAACACAATGTTCTTTTAAACAAAATCTTTAAGTTTGCACCCGGTACACTTGCTGGAACCTGAACTGGAAGAGCTCTCCTCCTGCTAGACACCCACTTTTCGTAGCGAACGTCCTAACACACTCGCCATGTAAATTCAAAGAGGGAACCAAAAAATACATGGAATTTACATTTCTGCTGTGGTGGTGTTTTTCCCCCGTGAAGTTGTGGCTGCAAGTGCACAAAATGTGTGACATTAAGTGGAACCAGTTTAACTCTACTGAATATTTAAAATGACATTTTACATTTTTAGGTCCGGTCCATGTGCAGCACAGGGAAAGTGGTCATTATGTGAAGAGGTCTGAATACGAAATCAACAGTCAAAAAGACTGCTGGCTCAAGGGCACAGAAAAATGGATTTTAACTCCTGCGTTTTTTTTTTGTTTTTTTTGTCTCCTGCTCTCGGTCTCTTCTTCTATGATTTGATGATCAAATGTAGTTGATGGGAATGAAACATGGATTTAAAAAATGATCTCACACAATGGCAGATAATAATCAAGCCTATCGAGCCTTTAGTGAATTTATCTGACACTAACACCCCTCAGCAGCATAACCGTCAGTGGTGAAGATTCTCATCCTGTGATGTATAATGTATTTGTCTGACTTATCGTGATCTTAATACGAGCGAGAGCGAAAGAGGCAGAACTGTCAATAAATCCGTCATGGCTTCTACGTAGAACTGATGAGTTTTTCGGCAAATCGATAACAGCGCTGTCAGGGACAATCGCATATCTCAATTTCTCTGAATTAGATCATTTCTAAATAGCGCTGCATGTTCTATTAGAGCATGTGTATAATTATTTGGAATGAAATACCAAACTGTGTTTTTCTCAGAATTAAGAACTTAAGGTGAGAAACCGCAGTGCAGAACAAATGAGTCATACTGTGCATTCCTTCATCCAGCATAATTGCCCAGGTACATATAACAAGAAACATCACCTTGGACTCCGAAATGAAGATGTTGGGTGCATCACTGAGCTGCAGTATGTACTGACGGAACAAAAGAGCTGCTTTGTGTTTCTAATCCGTCTAATGCTGTTTTGTGCTTTTGCGCCCGGCTCAGCTGCTGCATCCTGCTGGGTCGAAGCTACGACGCTGCATGGAAGGAAGTGTAATGTCTCAGCATGGCTCACATATGACATTTAATCCTGGCCTTTAACTCAGAAAGACACGCCATCTGCCATCAAATGTAAGTGCCTCAATATCAGGGGTGGCTCTTATCAACGTGCGAGCATGCTGGAGGCTATCCTGGGAACACTGGGCATCAGGCGGGAACACACCCTGGACGTGATGCTCGCGTAGCACGCACACACATTTGCTCTGTGAAACTTTAGCATACTTTAGCATATCCACCCACTGGGATCTATTTTGGAGGAGAGAAGAAACCGGGGGGGAAAAAAATAAAAATTCACCAGACACTAACCTAAGGTCAGGATCAAACCGCCATAAACTGTTTAGGGACAAATATTTATGAATGTACTGGATATCTACTGTATATGATGTGCTCTTTTGGTTAAAGTCAACTTTTTAAAGATATTTCCATGTGTAGTTGAGTATTACATGGGTTGTTGCCATGGTGATCGGTGGTTAAGCTCTACCTATGTAGCGGCGTGGGTTGATGAATCGAGCTCACGAAAAGTTCAGGAAAGTAAATGAACTTACAATTTGCTGTATTTGCTCTTTGTTTCAAAGTTGAATAAAATATATTTAGGTGTGAAGTACACTGTTGGTGTAAAAGCTACAGTTTTCAATTCACATCATATTGAATAAATATTAAATGTATGGTGAGTAAACATGCGCTTCTCATTTGGAAATCTCTGGAAATCTATATGAATAAAAGAAAGGTTTTGTCTGTACATTGTTTAGAACTCGCTCTTTCATTTATACATTTATAAATATTTAAATCATACCCTGAAGGACTTAAAACCAGTCTCTGAAATCTTTCTGTCTGTATGTCCGTATGTCTGTATATATGTTGGTCCAGTCGGATTTTGTCACAGCATCAAGCAAAACTGGCTGGACATAATTTAACGAAACTTTGCCAATCCTTTGACATTTGCCTGAAGTTAAACCTGATCCAGAAATTAAATTATAATGTTGAGTAGAACAGTGCTACTCAGATATCTGCCCGAAATTTAACCTGGACCATCAAAATGTTGAGTAAAAGCAATGCTACGAACACTTACATGGCAGAATTAATAATCTACTTTAAAATAAGCCATGAATAGGCTATTTAATATGAACAGATATTAATTTAAAAACTCTAAACTGACTACTGCATGTTCACTTAATATTTTCACTGTTGAAATAACAGCGCTGAAGTGGTACAAGTGAATTTTAATGCACTGGAGTTGTTTTAGGACAAAACTTCATTTTTCTCCGATTTACTTTTTCGACTTCTCATCTGTGATTCACTCTCCAATTACCGAGTACAGGGAGTGTATTTGGCTGACGACGAAAGACTTGGGGTGAACAGGGAGTAAGATACTCAACCTTACAAAATTTTATTTCTTTGTATTAATAAGTTAGTCATAAAGTTCTGCCATACAGACAGACAAGCAGGCAGAGCTGTACATGGGCTTCGTCCTGAAATAATAATGTCATTGATTATATTAAAGCTGATCAGCTTATTTTTAGCTTTAACCTTTTAACTGTTTCTACAAACTCTTTTCCCAACTCTAGTGAAGATGCATACAGACACACTACCAAACTGGTGGATGGATGTTACAGACTTTGCAACACAATGGAAGATTCCCTTAACACGTGTAATTAATATGAGTAATGCAGGTAGACCAGGATGCTACGTGTATATGGTGAAGTACCTGTGGTAGCTGTGGAGACTGCCGTCCAATCAACGTCCACTCTCCCTTTCGAACTCTGTAACCACTAACGACTTTACCTACAGCACACGCACAAAAACTTTTTTTCAAGCAATCCATGGAAATTTCGGGCAAATTAAACAATTTCTGTTTAAAACTCAGAGTATAATGGGAATAGTAGGATCGGAAATATAGGAACTCACCAAGGCGATGTGTGTGGGTTCTGAAGGCAAATGGGTACATCGCGTATGACTGGTAATTGCAAGCGATGTCAGCGTTGGTAACTAGAAGCAAACAACATGCCAAGTTTTCAATTACTGTCACACCGTGGCATTGCACAGACTGTCAAGGATTACATTTTAACCAAAAAACTAAATGAGACATGGACATTTGTACAGAACAATGAGCTTTAAAAGGCTGGGAATTCGTATAAAAAAAAAAATTTTAATAAAAAAAAGACAGTGAGGAACCAGGTTGTGTGTGTGTTTAGTGATTTGATCCCCCTTTTAAATGATTTCCCTCAAAATATAATCAGTGTCAGATTGGCAGGCAGCTCCCCGTTGTACCTGTCTTTCCCGGCTGGATGACGGTGTCTACGGACATCATCAGGTACATACCAGCTATAAAGGGCTGCCTGGACAGGAAAATGCAAAATTACATTAGATTTGTCCTCTAAATCTCATCCTTTCACTGCACTAAACATTTAATCATTCAACACTGAAACCTTAAATAAAAGAAATTGATTTCTTCCAAAATAGCTTTCAGCCATCATGCTATCAAGGATTTACATGCTTCATTTTGTCAGTCTGTAATCCCACAAGGCGCCTTCGTGATTACGCCAAGCTTTTTGCACGTGGATTTGTTCGGCTCTGCTAAATCTTTCTGCGTCCCACAGGTACTTTTAAAAACCGTCTGTTAACGAATGTGGGTCTGGACCTGACAGATGTGTGGAAAAACAACAAGTCTATTTCTCATCTTGTGTGATTCTATTAACTAATGGACTTACTGTGTGTGTAAGTTAAGGGCAAAGAAGAGCAAAAAAAAAAAACGGAGAAAGCAGAGCTCCAAATCGACCACCGGCCTCATCCATCAGCTATCTATCGGCATCATTGACAGGAGCGACGAAACCCCGACCTAGGCGACACACTGAACTCCGATCAATAATAATCTGCTTCAGTGATGTCACTCTGCTCTAACTACAGCCGCTGTATCCACGTCTTATCAATTAGCAATTCCCTGTGTACGTGTATCATCTTAAAAACATCGGTTTTAGAGCTACGAGTCGAAGTGCTAGATGTACTGTAGGATGGACTGAAATGGTAAATTTACCTCCTGCTGTGAGGCAGTTAGTCAAGCAATCCATCGACTTTGACTATAAAAGCTTTTAAATCCCTAATTAGATTTTCTGCCTATTTAAATTGCAACTCCTTTTTGCTTTTCACAGGGAATGTCCAATTATTGCCACAACACCCTGATAATTGATGCAAGGGCCATAATTACATGCTTCATAAAATAAAAAAAAATTAAAAAAAACTGCCTAAGGTTGATGGATCTAACAGTCGATGCAGCTTCAGTCAATAAACATGGGCAGTTTGTAGGAAAGCAACTGCTTAAATAAATCAAATTCCGACATTTCCCAAGCTTGTTATTATTTCCAAATAAATAATTATACTAATACAGCAGAAAAAGTTTACAAGTCCAGAAGGGATACTGAAACTGAACGATTTTTCAAATGCAGTCATGCACAGACCTAGCATCAGCACCGACAAAAACGATAAGGATTAGAAACTTACGGTTTGGAAGTCATTCTGAGAGTAAGTCCTGAGCAGTCTTTATGGTGATCTGAAACCAAAGTAAAACACAGTCAGCCCAAACCATTCACTACAAAAGTCACCTCATTATGATTTGGCTTGCTAAGCAGAATCAGGCTGAAATAAAAACAGTGCCTGTAGGGTTTTTTAAGTTGCCTTCACTAAAAATTATTTTTAAAAAATAGAAGTTGACAACACTGGGCAAATACTCGCAGGTTGAGAGAATAATGAGTAGGTCAGCAGTTTCGCCCCAGAAGGGCAGCTGTTTGAAAGTTATTTTCTTAAATTATCCAGAAAATGGAGTGAAATACTGGGCGAAATGTTAAAAATAGATCAGCGTTGTCAGAAGCTTCTCTGAAGCTGCCTGTTAGCCATTACACCGGAACAGGTATCTCCCAGAAGGGCAAAATAATGCATTCAGAAAACTCGAGCCTCATTTCCTTAGCCTCCTATTCTCATCCAAGGGGGTATTACCGCAGTTTGCAGTTATTGCTGCATTAAAATTTACCTGGAAATTATCAGTTGCTGTGCATCAATGATCGTATCAGAACAAAACCAGAGATATGATAATAATATAAGACACCAATCAAAACAAAACATCTGTGACATCAAAGAAGGGGTATCACACATCCTTTGGTAGGATCATCACCATCATAGCTTAGCTTGGAAAAAAAAATAATTTAGTTATATGCAATAATCCTATGATCTGTAAATCCTGTAAAAATGGTGAAGCTCCCAGTAGAGGTTTTCACAATAAGTCTTCAGCGTCAGTGCGATGAAAAGGATGCTAAAAGTAATCCTGCTGTGCATCAGGACATACATTATCACAATACTACACTCATGCTTAGTTCCCCCACATCTCCCATATACCCCATCATCATTCATTCCTTAACCACATTATGAGCCAATTATAAAAATTTGCTGTTCTCTCTGGATGCGTTCCATGAGGTCATGTATGTGGAATAACGTAGATGACACTTTCCTTGGTGGGTGTGGATTGGCCAAGACTAAATTAGGATTAAAAGGGGGCAATTCCAGATCTTGTGCGATTGCACAAAATCTGAACATAGTTAATTATTTCTTTATTGTATACAATTCAAGTGAAGGCACTTCCAAAACTTTTGACACGTAATTTTTTCCATGAAAGTTGGAAATTGTACAACAAGGCCATCAACACAAGTATATAACTATTATGAATTGAACCTGAATGTCATGTTTTTTTTATTATTATTTTTAAAATAATGAGAAAAATTAACATACAAACCATTTAGATCACTTCAGTCAAGAACTACTAATTTGCCACAAGACAAATTGGTTTCGTCTAATTTCTCAATTTCTCTATTTTCTCATTATCACTTGGCAGAGAAACTGCAGCACTGAGCCAGCATTCTGTCAGTCAGGTCACAGAGTTCCAGCCTGCTGTTGGGATCGTTGAAAATGTACCTTTAAAGTTATAGACATCACCATAGTGGATTTGCAGCACAAAGTAGGTTATCCTGGAATCTCCTCCGACTCTAAAGCCGACATCTGTGCAAGAGAGAAGGGAGAAAATGAAGGAACCGTGAAAATCAGACAGGCATGTGAAATGAGAGAAAGAGCCAGAGACTGAGAAATATATGGTGTATGAGGAACCAATTACTGTCCTTGTGGCTATCTTCGCCGTACAGATATGTTGATAAGAAGTCTCAGCGGAGAGCAATTACAATTGTCGAGAGAAATTCCTCTGATTATTAATGATCTCAGAAGTTAGCTGTCTGTGCTGGGGTCATTGATAATACGAGGGACAGTCTGATAAGAGTTACACAAAAAAGGCACAGAGAGAAGAAAAAGCACTGACAAATGGAAAGACAGGGAACATACGGTAGGGATTGGAATAATCAGGAACCACTCGATATGATATCATGATACGTAGGTGCTGATCCAATTTGTAAGCATCACGGTTCTAGGTATCATGATCCCCATTCAATATTATATATTTAGCAACTTTACCTACCACACGTGTCCTGCGCCATAAATGAAATAGAAATGTTAAGTAGAAGGGACGTTATGAGAAGTTTTGTGCGAGATTACATCACAGCATCTAGCGCTTTTTTTTTGGATGGATATAGTGGTTCTTCCCCTTGAGGTGGGCGTGGCTATACAGGGCACTCAACAGAGCCGATCAACCCGATAGTGGAGATACTACAGAATATGCAGAAGACATGAAGACACGACCGTAATGCTCCTACAAGCCGCCCAAATCCTCAATACACAGACACGAAAATGTGACGCATCATGGCTTACTTAAAAAAGTCGATTGTATATGTGCCGATGTATGTACTGAAAAAGAACTGAATCGATTCCCACCCCATCTCTAATGGACAGTGGTCTAAATACAGAAAGACAGAGATCACCTTTAGGGAGTTTGGTGGGTGGAGCATTTCTGGCCCAGGCATACATAATCTTGGCTTCATCCTCACAGGTTCCCTGTTCTGTCCCACAGTCCCTGCACACACACACACACACACACACACACACACACACACACACACACACAAACAGAGTTTCATTATTCACCAATCTATCAACACGCTCAGAGCCCTGAAGGCTTAATAAATGATCACACAGACGAACGTGTTTACATCATGGAGGGGAATTATAATACAAAAGTGTGAGAGACCTCATGCCCAGTTATCATTACATCAATACTGTTTAACCATCGTTTGGCATTTCATCACACGGAAATGTGAAAAAATACAAAAGTGCACTGTGTGGGCTTGAATTAATACAAATATTTATATTTATTCTACACGTGATCATCGAGGCTCAAATTCACCCAAGCCTGGTGCCATGGAACCTGATGCATTACGTTAAAAGCGCTTCTGTAAATTCAAACATGAGCATTGTATTAAACATGCATTGAATGTTGAATAGAAAAATAAATAAATAAATACAGTTTATATACACGTACATATATGCAGTACTGTGCAGATGAGAGGAAAGGCGAATATTACAGATTATCTTTAAAAAAGTTTACACAACAAATATTAACAGTGTTTGTTTTATTACTTTTTGCTGCTCTTTATAGAAGTTTTTTTTTATGTAGAAATGTTTTGAAATGCATCTTTTCTTATAGAATTTTTTGCTTGCCTAAGACTTTTGCCCAGTACTGTAAGTAAAACTGCTGTTAGGTTTTACTGTGCATGCTGGAGAACATGAGCGCTTCTGGTAACTTTGTGACACTTCCTCCTTTCTATTTTCTTGCAAACTCAGCAGGCTACATTAGCATGATAAACATATTTTCAGTTAGTTTCGAGTTTCGCTTTTAAAGCAGCCGGTGGCTAGAGAAATCATAAATGAAGGTGAAGTGAAATGGAAGTTTAATGTCTATTTATTTCATATTTTACTTAATTTACTATGTTTTTTCAAAATGTTTTGATGCTTGATGTTTTAAATGAAAAAAATATGATTATAGGGCTTGAAATTAGTCATTCTAAATATTTGAAATTGGTAATATTGGTATTATTTTTGGGTGGCTGGAACAGATTATCAGCAATTACATTTTTCCTATATGAAAATGCATTTCGCAATACAAATTTTTCCTAAAAAGCTCCAGAATAGAAGAAACTCTTATGAAGAAGTACCACTGGATTTCGCTTTAGAATATCAGATTAGTTGGACTCCGGGGGTTAAATTCCAAATAACCTTTAATGGAAATCTGTCATGCACACAACGTTTTCCCCTTGTTTAGGGGGTGGAAGGTGATTTGACATTGGAAAGCCTAGTGTTAGAAGCTAGTTAGCTTTGTGGCCGTAAATAAAACAACACAGATGATTTAGAGACGTTTCAAAACGACTTTCAAAGTGTTTTTTTTTTTTTTTTGATGACCTAACGTTATCAGATGTGCTTTTCTTGGTGACTGGAGACCAAGAGAAACAGCATCAATTAAAACAGGTCCTCTGAGATTCTGGTTCACATTGAAATGACAATCACAGAACCGTTGCTGTTGACTATTCTTGGCTTAACTGCTTTTTAACAGAAAGAGCATTTCAGGTTGACGGAGATAACAGGACGTCTTAAGATTTCCCCAGGTGCTAAACAGAATATCAAACAGCACACACAAAGGCATTTACACACAAAGTGAACGAATGTTCCTTTCTCCTTTCGTTTTTATTTTTTATTTTTACTATTGACATTTTTGTGTTAGATCCTCTTCTCAGAGATCTACACTGATGTTTACAATCATTTTCTCCCACAGAGTGAAATGCAATAGAGTGATGGATTTTTTTTTATAAATAATGTAGTGACTTAAATTATATATCTTTCAAGACCATATCTAGATATACTGCATCTAAATTAAAATAAAGACACTCAGGCAATGTTTTCTTAGCAAAAAATCAAACATCAACACAAAGCAACCCTAACCAGCATAGCACGGTTACTGAAGATGAACAGATGAATGAATATATATAGAACAAATTATATATATATATA
>JAQQZT010000009.1:18403387-18414645 GCA_030068275.1 Clarias platycephalus | reverse complement strand
GAGAACGTCCCTCCTGGGGACTCCATCGTTCTGTTGGGGGACTTCAATGCTCACGTGGGCAATGACAGTGAGACCTGTAAAAGTCTAAAGCCACCAATTATTTCTTAATTTAATTTCATTTCATTTCATTTCATTTCATTTTAAAAATGGGAACAAATGTATTACTGCAACAGGCGGCAAAGTGCCTTTTTGTAACAACCTCAACAGCAACCTCATTTCCCCTCTTGTCTGTTGCAACCACTCAGCATTCAGCATCACCCGTATATTAATCACTGATCTGATCATCTCTCATCATCTGCACCTGCTTCTCACTGATTTATGCCTTTAGTTTTTCTTATGCTTGAATGATTCATAGGTCACTGTGTAGCTTAACAAGCAAAAAACATTTCTCTAAAACTGCTCAGGTACAGGGACTCAAAGAAAAATGATTCTGGATGAGACCAAAAATCTGCCAAAAATGTCCTTCAGGAAGCCCGGAGAACTAATCCTCAAGACTACATTAAAAAATGCAAGAAGATCTGTCCCTCTGCAGGAAAATATGAAGAGTTGAGAGGAGACTCAAGACTTTTCCACAGTGATGTACATGATGTATATTCTACTTTATTTGTAGCCTGACAAGCATTTTAAAGTATGTAACAGGGCAAAATGTATATATTAATGTGTAATAATTGTTAACAATGAAGGCTGTTGGTGTTGGTGTCACTCTGATTACAGTAAATCTACTATGGCTAATTTGGAGGGTTTTATGAAGCTGTGTGGTTTAGGTTAGTTTTGCACGGCCAAGACGTGGACAAACAAATGAGACTTATTTTCAATAGCAGATGATGGTGAAATAGTTTTGTATGCATAATTTACTTAATTGAGAATAAAAAGTACTGTACTTAAAAGTCAAAGTATCCCAACCCCATCTCTCTCTCTCTCTCTCTCTCTCTCTCTCTCTCTGCTTTCTAGCTCTTTGTGTCTCTTTCTTTCTCCATGGCTTTATCTCTCTCTCTCTTTCTCATACACACAGACACATGACAAATATACACAAACCCCCACACACACAAACACACACACAGTTTCCATGGTAGCAATATGTGCAATAACAATATTGTGAATTCGAGTCATTTGGCACGGAGCAGCTTTGCTCAGCTGTGATGTGTTTATTTCCTCATACATCACTATCAGGATCGTTGTGCCTAGGTTGCAGTAGAGAAATCAAATCACTTAATATCCTTCAGAAAGGGAACAGTGTGGTCTCAAATAGGACATTGACCTAGCACACAGTAAGTTGTTGGCTTTCACACACACTCCCACCTACGTCCTTGGTAGTACAGTATTTAATTTTATGGCATAAGCATGAAGATAATGCTGTAGAGCTATAAAAACAAGTGGTTCTGAATGTCCTCTCATGGATCCCAGCTGTGCTTGCAATTCATAACTAGCAATTTTATTTGCATTTGTGATGACTGTTCCATATTTATATCACCTTTCAAGCTAAAATAAAACGAAAACATCATATTGTTAGTTTTTAATGAAAATCTGTTCATTTGAAATGCAAAGCCAAAAATACACCCCTATAAATAAAGAAATGTACACATACTACAGTATATATACCGCAAAATTCTCAATGTTTAATTAAAACCCAGAGACTTAAATTAACACCCTACAATGCTTACAGTATGTAGGTCCTGTTGGACTCATATGAACAGTTTGATAGCAAAATGAGATAACTCCATTTGTGCAGTCCCGAGAAAAACGAGGGTGTTAAAAAGCACAAATGCCAAAAGATTTTGCTAAAATTGTTTTGGTTATATAACTGCGAATTGAGTGATTTTTAAAAAAAAAACTATAAGGGTTCATCTCATGTAATTTAAGTACAGTGGGCAAATCAGCCTACAGTGATGTTTGCAGAAATTTAAGCAGTCAATTTAGTGTCTATAATATGCTGAGTTTTAATAAAAAATATACCAACATATCATGTTTTGTTTGTGATTTTGTAGTAAGTCGAACAGAAAATAGTAATGTTGAGCTTTGTTGCACACAAAACCTTTTCAATTACAAAGATTGGTGAAGATCATAAGAAACATTATAAGCAATACAAAAACATGTTTACACTTTACAGCATTTTAAGCATAGTCAAGCACAGCCTTTTTTTTATTTCATTTTATGGTTCTTCTATTAAGCCTTTACCTACAACAGCTCCCTACCATAGTACTGTACAGGTATGACGTCCTTTCATGCACCCCGTGTCTGTCAGCCGTCCTCTAAGATTCAATCATTGCAGTAACATTGGACAGAACCAGATAAAGCAAAAGCTACAGCAAGTGTGTGCACTTAATTTCTCTTGTACACATGTAAAGTTATTTCTTTGCTTCACCACAGTGCTTAAACCATGTTCAGTATATAACCTGGTGTTCAAACACCTTTTCTTGGCTTCAACATTCTCCAAAAACCATTTAAACACATTTATGAACCACTTGTGGCCACCACTGTGTTACACAGGAATTATCTTCACTTCACTGACTATGTGAAGGAAAGAAGCGACAGGCAGCTCCTATAAGTGTCATGCTTGGCTCAAAAACGTGTTTAAAGCTCTTAAAATAAGGTTACATTGTGGTTTTGATATTAAACATTTTATTATAGACAACCTCGTTCACCAGAGAATAATAATTGCAAAAATGAGTGAAAGTCATAAAATGTCATTTGTTACAATCTGCTGTCATCTGTTCATATGAAAGCGATAACATCACAGATTTTACGGTGTATACCTGGAATCAAGACCCAAGCAGGACACATGATTTAATCTCCTGTCTTATCTATTACAGTTAAATCGATGAGCTCTGTGCTACAGACAGTGGGATTATTTATGTGACGCCAATGTCAGTTGCGAGAACTGTTTGTTCTCTTGAGCTTTATAATACAAGATATGACTGTAGCTGCCCTTCTGATTTTGTAACAGGGATGTAAGATAAAAGTAATTCTTTGAATTTGATTATTCTTAAGGCTATTCCAAATTCATCATTAATTAATGTTTATGTATGTAATGTACAGTATGTAATGTAATTAAAATTATTAATTATTCATTCAGATTATAACACATCAAAGGTGTGTCTTATTAGATATCCCGACATATGTCTTACTAGATCATAAAGATATTGTCATCATCTGCCTACACAGCTGTAGAGCAAACAAAAAGAGAACAAAACAGATGAATGGATGCAGTAGACAAAATCATCCAATCTTAAGTTTTCCCCTATTAATCAATGTCATCCTTTATTATTGTGTTATAATGTAATTAATATCACACATCACTTTGCTTCTTGGCATCATGACAGTGTGTGCATGCAATTCTCCAAAGTTGCCAAATTAATGCACTAGTACAAAGCATTTCATTAACATATCCTGTTAAAATACATGAAGATGAAGATTTGATCACAAATTGCTTCTACAGTCTGATTTCTAGCAATTAACAGGTTAACATTATTAACAGAACAATATCATTTAGGTATTACATTTTTTAAAAATGCCAAACAAATAAATATTCACATGAAACAATCGGAACAATAGCACATTCTATATTTGGATATAATGTATAATTTGAGGTATTCAATTTTTACATTTAATAGAAAAACACAAAGCATTATAGCAAGAGTTTGAGTAGTGCGCCACCATCTGGCATTTTTGTACTACTTCACCTCATTACCATTTTCTATTTATAGCATTGTTCTTTTTCTCAGCTCTGATGCACTGGATGCATGTCCACATGCTAATGTCTAAGTGTGCATGAGTGCACTATTAAAACAAATCAAAACTGCCTTTTTCATTGCTAATCCTCTACGCTTCTGATCCATCTCCAGTGACTGACAGCTGTTTATCCTGTTTATCCACACACTTCCTTTTTCATTTCCAACATGACATGTGTGCACACTTGATAAATGGTTTCCCAACGCAGGGAGCCAGTCGGGCAGACCGGCTCTAGGTCGCTGGCCCAAATGTGAGTGAGAGGTCTGGGGTGGATCTTTGGCACCGATTTTTATTTCCATTATGTGTTGGACTTGTTTATTTCACAGGCTTATGCACTGTGAGGTCAGATTGGACTTAACAACCTGAATCCTTTCAGCACTTTCACATGTCATGAATGTAGATGTAGCCGACTCTCTATCTGTATGAGATCACAAAGAAAATAAGGAAAGGTTCTGCATGGATAGCAGGGGTTCTCAAAATGTCTAAAAGCCTCATAAATATAGAAATAAATAAACAAACAAGCAAATAAATAAATAAATGCAATCCTCATAATAAGATTTATTTTATAAATATAATACAATGATTTTACTGTATATTTTTTCCTTTCACAGACCACGTCTACTTAAAGTTGTCCTTGGACCTATACTTATTTCGTATTTCTTGAGGTTTGGATTAATTTAAACATGCTACTAAAGATTACAAAAAAAAAAAAAAAGCAATCATTCATATAACAACCTTGACAATAATGAGTTGTTACTGTATTTCTGCTACTGCAACAATGAGCAACCACATACCGCCCTCCAAAACAGAATTTCACTAACTTTAATAGACTCAAGAAAGCAGCTGTATCTTATACCGTTTTGTTGAAATTTTCCCATTTTCTCTTTTACTAACTGCAGGATAACCTAGAATACTGTCACAATACCACTGTTGTTATTATTACTTGAGAAAAAAAAAAAAAGATACAGCTCATTTTAAAAACCGCAGGGGCAGTGATGTAAAGAGTCTGCCAAGGCTGAGCTCTGCTTCTCTTTCAAGGTAAAATATATGTTTTCAAATAATTACAAATGATTTCCTTTGCAAATCCACATCTTATTTGTTGATGAGAAATGACCGAAAGTGCAAAATGTGTGGAATCAAGAGCCACAGCATAAGAAACATCAACCAGTTATTAAAATATAATCAGAATCAAAGCCAAATTGTAGAATCATGCAGCTTATACTTGAACTGCATGAAATGATTACCACTAGCTGATTCAATATTTGCAATGTAATATTGTGACCAGAGTTTCTTTTAAAGATGTATTTCATAACTCAAATTTTGTGCATGCAAGCATATTGGCATATGTAGTGCTGTATGTTGATGGTGAATCTTAAATACGTGTAAAATGTCAGTCATGTTTAGTGGCAATGCAGCAAATAATTAGATAAGCATGCTGTAGTTGCTATTCTTAATTTCACGCAGCACTGTACATCGTTTCAGGTTAAAAAAATAAAGTGCTGGTACTAAACACAGCTACGCTTCAGTAAGCCCATGCACATTACCCGATTAACAAGACATGACCTGTATTATTATTATGATTATATGATTACATGATTATAATATTTTCAAAAGGCCAGTATTTCACAAGGTAAGCCTTGTTCATGCAGTCGCTGTGCAATGAATTCCCTGAATGCAGATTAACAAGCTCCCTTGTTTCTCACAACTAGTTATGATACTTAGGCCTGTGGTTTTTGATTGGTCATGTAATAGCGGAGTGTTTCTACCCTGAGGGCTGAGCACTTCTGCAGTCGAATCCCAAGAGATCTGTCTTTCCCACAAATTTACTCCCATGTGTAATACTTATCCCAGCTTCCTGGGACAGAACAAGATTAAGATATGAACAATGCGCACATGCATTGCATAATTCATTTGTTCTCCTACCAGGAAATGACTAATATTATTTTAATGCTCTATCTATATGCTTTCTAACTAAATGCTCTCCAAGCCCATCTTAATCTCATTGATATGTATTGTGTATTGTTTAACGCATCCATAGCTTTATTGAATATTTGGAAATGATTCCTCTTCACCCAGCATGCTGTGTCTTTTATTTTCTTTCTTTCTTTCTTTTTTTTTTATTGTTTTTTTAACCTTGAACAAAAATTTTTGAAAATCATCCAGAAACAAAATCTGAAAATGCTGAATAATGTGTACACAATTCTAAAGAACAAGCTAACAAGGTCTATAACTTACTGTCAGTTACTAAAGGATAAGTTCATCAGGTTCAGGCTCACTGAGAAAGTACGTATTGATTAGCTGACCTGAAGAATGATTCCTAGAAATGTATCCTGGCACAAAATATACATTAAAACCTTTAAAATGAAAACCACCTAGGTTTTGTGTTTCCCATGTGCCGCCGGAGCTGCTCTAGCCCCTCGGGCGTATCCCAATGGGATTTCTGGGGGCTGTACTGTAGTGTGTGGCACCAGGACGTCAGCGGTGGATCCTTCGGGTGTTGTGGGTTGCTGGGTGGGGCCTCCGTGAAAATCAGAACTGTTTGTCGGGTGCATTTCATGGGTGGGTGCTCAATCAGATTGGGAGGCTGGATCAAAAACCTTGAACTCTTTGCCTGGTAAGCCATCAATTTAATTGATAAGTATTGTTATTCAATTCATCTTGCAGTGGTGTTAACGTTACATTAGGGCATTTGGCAGATGCCCTTATCCAGAGGGACTTACATTTTTTTGCTCATTATACATCTAAGCAGTTGAGGACCTTGCTTAAGGACCCAACAGTGGTGGTGGGGTTTGAACCTGGGACCTTCCAAACCATAGTCCAATGCCTTAAGCACTGAGCTGCCCCTATGTTATGCCTGATTAGTGTACATTGAACATCTAGTTTACTAGTTTTGGCATTTCCAAAGTGCCCATAGTGTTTGAATGAACATGTGAATGTTGACCAGAGGTCCTACCACAGTTACACAAATGGTTAAATACTCTGGTCACCATTGGCCTCCATGGTCCCTAGTTGGACTACTCCTAGATAGATGGATGGAGTCATTAGTTATACCTACCTTGTATCTTCTTTTTTTATTGTATTGAATAAACCTACTACATACAGACATGCATGAAGTAAGTAGACACCCACAGTTTGATGATCGAATATCAGCAATTAATATTACTGCTACTTTAGTTAGTAGTAATTTAGTTTAATGGCTTTAAAAGCGGCTACAACTTGCCTAGGCATAGAATGAGAGGATTGTTCTTAAAAGGTCTTCAAACAGCATAAAGAAGTCTTTCAGGAGATCCAGGTTGATGAGGTCAGAACCCTGGTGATGTTTAACCCGTGTCTTTAAACTGAACAATAATTCTGTTAATGGTAGAAAAGATGGGAGGAGGATTCCTTTCTATTTGTCTCTGACAATCTGCCCTCAGATCGACCAACGGTCCTCAGACATTTCTTTGAAGGCATGTTTAAAGATGAGTCGAGGGGAGGAAGAGCTATAGACGTTACCTGTTCACCTAGAATGTGTACTAACAACGTAGGTGTTTCTAATAAAATGGCCAGTAAGGGTACAGTATATAGTGGAAAACAATTTCCAACAACAGTGCCGTGCTAGATACATTCCCAAACTGCAAAAAGAAAAATCACTTTATCATGACTTCCTCATAACCAGACATACACTGAGCAATGTTTTAAAGGTTGAAAAGAAGACCCACTTATTTTTTTGATGTTGTTGTTGTTGTTGCTCATATTTATACTTCTCCGACGGTCCAGTGTGTTCGAAAAGTCTGTTCACTTTCTCTGTAGGCTGCGGCGTCCACCAGCATTAGACCCTCTGTTTTTGTTACTGACTGTCATTTGTATGATCCGGCAAGCCAGACTGGGGAATTTAGTCTGCAGCGCCAATCGATCACAGCGCTCTATTTTATTACACTTGCTCACACATGGACAGACAGACACACAAACAGACACACACAAACAATTTCTCTATGTTAACCAAACTTTATTGGGAAGCACAGCTGTTCTAGGTCTCACAGGAACTCCAGTAAGACACATTGCTCAAATTGACACTCCAATATTTGTATGGGAAATTAACATGACACATTTCTCACCAGCAGGTTTTGAGAGACTAATGGGATCGCATCATCTGTTATGTGATATAATGAAGTATCGGAGGACGAGATCTGAAAATCAGTTTCTTGTGAAGCATGCAGCATGGATGAATATGAAAAAAAAAAAATGAAAAAAAAGCTGTAGGCACCAAGTTGAAGGATTTATGCAGCAAGCAGCTGTCAATCTGTTAGTTTATCCCTACACATGAGACAAACATTAACAGCTCAGACGGAGACATGTCTCAAAACCACTGTAAGTGGACTTGCGTCTTGGCAGCTTGATCGAAATACTGCTCGTCTGGTAAAGGATATCAAACTGTCATCAGATTTCAGATTGTCTGATTGGAAAAATTACGCTGTCACCACCAATCAGTCAGGCATTACAGAAATGGAGCTGTGCCGAAATGAGGCTGCATTTGCAAATATATTAACCACCGCCACCAGCAACATGACAAACAGATTCCAGAGAAGTAAGACTGTTTTTTTTTTTTTTACTTGAATTTGAATTTTTCTGGCACACATGCCTTATGGTTTACACCACAGAGTCTTACAACATGAAAAAAATACACAATAACATTATAAAAATGGTAACAACTGCTTGTGACAGGAAATGCGTTTGTGAATGCGTTGAGAATTGGGTCGTGTCTCCATGGATCCCCTAAAAGTGAGTTCGCTCTCTAAATTTTACTGCTTCCTGCTGGTCTGCTCCCTGCCACAGAGATGCCATATAATGGATGGAGCCTTTTTTTTTTATTTCATTCAGTTCACAGGAATGTAATCGCAGAAGAGTCTTTGCTAGACGATGCACAATAATGTAAGATAAATAGATTTAAGAACATCAATGAAAGCACAACTAATTGCTCAAACAATAGCAGGCGGGATTTTTTTCTTTTTCTTTTATCTTTTTAAGCAACAAGACATCAAAGGATAACTGTCTTTTTTTTTTTTGGTCATGCAATACCGCAAAGACTTGACAAAAACACTTACGTTTACAGACTTGTATAAAGCTGGTGACAGGAAATGAACAAGTCAAGCACTGATTTCACTATATGGTGTGTGTTAACAAAATAATACAAAATGTATACTGTACATATAGTTACAAGAGTTATAATATCTTGAATTGTTTTGTGCAATATCTTACATTTTTGTGCAATGATACCATTTTAAATTGCGCAATATTATCCTAGTGCAATTTGAACGTTTAAAACATCTAAAAGTGCAAGTATTGTATTGCTTTTCTTTTTCTTTTATATTTATATACCGTTCTGTCCATACTTTCTATTTGCACATTTTTCTATGCTGCTGTAACATAGAAATTTATATGAATTATTACATAAATAAAGGTATATCTCATCTTATCTTATCTTAAAAATACCAAAAAAAATCACATGTTGTTTTTGTAACCCACAAATTCAAGATTTAAAGAACTTTATTAATCCCAGAGGGAAATTGCTTATAATTATCAAATCCATTATGTGCATAATAAACAATCAATATGGATCAAAATGGGTACATGGATAATACTGTCCTACTTAGACAAGCATATAGTTATAAACAGATACCAAGAAGAATGCAACTAAATTTCTAACAGAATTTTTAAAATTATTATAATTTTTTTTTGTGTGTGTAATTGTCGTGATTGACAACGTTAAGGATGTTGGGCCATGTTGGTATTAAGTTGACTACGTTGAACTATGTTGACTACATGATGATGGAATAACAATAAACAAATAGCCTTAATACTATAAGATAATATTAATACCAAACTGATACCAAACCTTAACAGAACTAAAACTCTGTTTTCAGTAGTGAGAGCACTTTGTACTTACCACAGGACCACGAGGGAACATGCTGTTGATGCTCACAACCGCTCATACTGTACATAATAGTGGAGTAATTTGGGAGCTAACATGCACTTTATGGTAATATTTTTGAAGGAAAATTTAATCAGAGTGGTAACATTATAACACACTAAGAGGTTCGTGACACGAGATACACGTACTATGTGCAGGAAGCTGTTGCGACCATCAACCTTAACCCTGTCACAAACTTAAGGGACCCTGGATGGCATGGTAAATGGCTATTCGCCAGTATAAATGCTCCAAATAAAGGTTAAAATTTCAGAGTTTTGTATTTGCAACGTTGTGTTTAAACTCAATGTGGTCTCTGTGTTTGTCTGACGATGGACGTCTCCATAATGTAGTTACAGCTTTATTACGACAGTCATCCAACATTAGGCTTCCTGCTGGGCTGTTGCATTTATTAGGCTATGACTATGATTTGTTTTTTTCTGTTCAGATTGCAATATATATGCCTAGAAGGAACAATTTAGATGACAGTTTGAACGAGTGAATATTCTTGGTCAGTCTGAGGGCACAGTGCCCTTCAGTCAAATAGCTAGGAATCTTAAAATAGCCTTTTCCTTTACCTTAGCTTTTAATTCTGTAAAGGTGCTTAGCAACAACTACTATTTATTTCATTTTTTCCCCTACAGACTTAACAGAAAAAACAACATGCTCAGACTGGGTTTGTTCACTAAACCTCAACAGGTAACACTTTATTCATTATAAAAATCTAATTATTGCAAAGTTGTGACATTTTATATGTTGTGAAATTTATAGAATTTTAGGTGTTTGGTACATCTCACTTTTTCAAAACAATGCACAAAATCAATAATTCTATTCCTATTACTATCTATACTAAGGTAATAGACTAATACTATCTATTACCTCTTGATATCCGGAATAGTAACTCTACTTCTGTTTTCAAATCCTGTTTAAAAACACATCTCTTCAGGCAGACATACTTTTAACACTGCATTGCTTGTATATTGTCCTTTATTATTGTTGTTATATATTTATTTTTTATGTTGTGTAAGGTGTCCTTGAGTGTCATGAAAGGTGCCTACAAATAAAATCTATTATTATTATTATTATTATTATTATTAATTTGTGCTAATGAAATGCATTGATTCAAATTAATTGGTTCTAATGTTAAAATGTTCTAAGCTCCAACTGCCTTTTTGTTGAGCAACAACAAAGGAGATCTGGGAAATTACCTTTACAACCAACCAGATACCACTATACTGAAATTATAAATCACATTTAATTAACCTTACTAACTTTGGATGTTTGGTACAACGAACTGCTCTTTCATAATCCATACATTAGATATTAGTAAAACTATGTAAGCCCTTTAACAATAACTCTTAACACTGAACAAACATCTGACCCCGTAGTCACGAAGGTTACTGAAACTTGGTGTGGTTAGAGTGAAAGCATGGAGTGAAAGTCATGGGTGCTGGGAGCTCATTTTTATACGTTTGAGAGGAAAGGCTGAGTAAACAGCAGCAGATAGAGAGAGAGAGAGAGAGAGAGAGAGAGAGAGAGAGAGAGAGAGAGAGAGAGAGAGAGAGAGAGAGAGACACAGAGA
>JAQQZT010000009.1:18391918-18403287 GCA_030068275.1 Clarias platycephalus | reverse complement strand
ACTGTTGGGAGAGAGAGAGAGAGAGAGAGAGAGAGAGAGAGAGAGAGAGAGAGAGAGAGAGAGTGAGAGTGGTAGCCATGTTAAGGTAGCATGATGAAGCCAACAACAGATGGTGTAGATAGATCATGTTGGAGGAGTAGAGCGAAAAGGGCAATAAGTACAAGATATGTGAGGAGAAAGCAAACACAAAGAGGAAGATATGGAATAGAGATACTGAAAAAATAGACAGAGACATATAAATATGGATGTATGACACCCATACCGTGGAAAAGGTTGATGATGTCCAAATTAAAAGCAATTAAACAAAGAGTATATCCATTTCTGTTATGTTACACAGTTGTCATGCAGTGTGCATTATACCTGTTGCTAGAACATCAGCAAAGCATCTTATTAAATTCACTAAATCTATAATTAAAATTTACAAATATGGACGTTTACTCACGCTTAGTCACTCACTCACCCATCGTCTAGATCGCTTTATCCTGTATTCAGGGTCCCGGGGGGCCAGGAGTCTAGGACAGGAGATTTAGGGCAGGAGGTGAAATACAGCCTGGATGAGGTGCCAATCCATTGCAGGGCACACACACATCCACACACACACTCAGACACTCATTCACACACTATGGGCAATTTGGGAACGCCAGTAAGCCTAACCTACCAAGCACGGTAAGAACATACAAACTATATACTGTACACACTGATCCTAGGTGGGAATCAAACCTGGTGCAAAGCGACAGTGCTAACCAACATGCCACCATATATGGACATTTAATTACGTATTTCTCATTTTCAAAACGTCAGCAAAATATCAAACTGACGAAAAAATTTTTTTTTTAGCTTATTAGGTTTATTTCAGCTGACCATTTTATTATCAGCGCTTGCACTTTGACTTTCATTGACTTTGCAACACCAAAACGCATAATATCATGCAGATATGCTGTAGGTCAGGGTGCAGAAATAATATGTGACCTCTGTGATTGTGGTATGGTTTCACATATAACTGTCTCAGTCTCAGGCTTGTCGTTTTTAGTTCAGCGGGTGGAACCATCATATTGATGTGTGAGATCTGAGGAGAAGATCCAGACAGCTGTTTTAAGCTGACAGGATATGGGATATTTAAATAGTCACTCTGTACAACCGTGGTGAGCAGAACATCATGTCAAAACACACGACACGTTGATAAATGCACAACAACAGCAAAAGACCAACTCAGGTTTCAGTCCTGTCTGTCAGAAACAGGATGCGAGAATTGTCTTGAAAACGGTCGCCCTTTATCTAACCTTCAACTGCTCGGTTTTTAACAGGTCTTAGTGGAAATCAAAGTATACATCGTGTACTACAGAATGTATGAGCAAAGCTCTAACATTATTTATTTCAATAACCTTTGATTTATATTGTCTGTACGTTGCACCTGTGGGCGTTCAATTGTTCAAAATATCAATTTATTAAAGAGAAATATGGAGAAATTCTAAGATGGAATAAATATTTCATCCAAGCCGCATGCTGTGAGCTCAGCGACATTACTAATGGGTCACTGAGTCACTATGGAAAAGACACTAATGCCAAAGGAGAATTAAAAATCCTCTCATCCCAATGTAATCGTGTTTGGATTTGGCACTTGACCTCCTTTGTTTTAAAATTAGAAGCGACAGATCTTTAGATCTCACCCCATCAGTGGCATTTTCACAGCTAATTGCCCCTAGTGCGTAGTTGTATAGGCCCATTAACTCTGTCTAATACTCTACTGGCACTGGTCTTTAGTGTTTATAAAAGTTCCCTTTGTTTCTCTTCCTCCTAATGCCTGAGCTGACTGACTTATTGCCTGTGTCACTGTTCATCTTATCACACCCCTCTTTCCTCTCACTCTGTGACAGATCCTTGTGCTTGTAAAGAACACTTTTGCTCCGCTCTCTTATCTTTGATCGGTGTCCCGGAGACACCTTTCTGTCCGTCCTCTTAAATCGATTTAGTTGGTGGAATTTGGCGCCCACTCGAACACAGAGACGCTCTCACTTTTCCTCGCTACATGATGAGTCATCAATCCTGCGGAGTCCTTGCCAGACAAGCATTTATCCTTTGTCCACTTTCCAAAAGCCAGCAGGATTCTTGCGATGTTGGCTCAAATACAATTATATCTGCAAATTACTCAGGAGATTTCCTCCATGCAAACAGCTTTAAAAAAGATTGCTAAAAGTCACAATGTCTAATAGGTATGTTTGGCCAAATAAAATGTTTTTTTTTTTTTTTTTGTCATTTCAAAACTTTTTAACGAAACATCCTAAGTGAAAATCAATATTTATTGCAATATGTTTAATTAATCACAATATGTCATTTGTAATGGTCAATTTATCGTGGCGGCATGGTGGCGTAATGGTTAGCGCTGTCCTCCGAGTGTGTTACGCCGCCCCCAATGGTGCGTGAGCGAGCAGTTCGAAAAGATGCGGTCGGCTGGCGTCACGTGGTTCAGAGGAAACGTTTGATAGTCTTCGGCCCTCCCGACTGAGTGGTACTGTAGTAGTAGCCTTAATGTGGGAGCCCCCTAATGACGGGGAGGAATTGGACACGACTAAATTAGGGAGAAAATCGGGGGGTTGGGGGACATGTAGATTAGGGAAATTGTCGTTCATAATTTTCCCGTAGTGTGTGCATGTGTGTGGGACCTGTAATGTATTGGCACACTGTCCAGAGTGTCTCCCGAGAGAGACTCCAGGCCCCCCATGACTCTGTAGTCAAGAGAAAGCGGTATAGACGGTGAGTGAGTAAATTGATGGTAAATTTCCAAATTGATAATATTTTACCATCTACCCGACCCTATATAAGAGATCCATCATCATCATCATCATCATGACCAGCACTGCAATTTCCCATAGTGCTAGTTTTTCTTCATCTGATTACAAGACATAAGGCATTAAATATTTCTTATGTTTTCTTATATTGCATTACATATTTATTGTAGTGCCCTTCCTTCTTCATCCCTGTTTCAAGCAAGACATCGTCTTTGCAGTTTTCAGATTCTTCACCCCATCTCTCCTTAACGTCTCGTATAGCCATGCTTTTTACAAACCTACCTCTCTTACCTACTCAGACAATTATATTATCGCAGGATGGAGTGCTTTGGAGTAAGCCATTCCTCTATATCAGACGTTTCCTCTATTTCCTCCCTCTAACAGGCATATTGAATAGCGCTCGCGCTCTCGTTCACACACTCTCGAGATGCTTTCACTCTTATTTTCCATAGAACATTTGTCATTGGTGGGGTTTCTGCTCTTAGATCATGGCTTTACTGAGCTCTTTGCATGAACAGCCCTTCAATTTCAGTGTCACTCTCTAGGAAGATCATAGCAATTGGCATTTCACTGTGCCCCTGTTTTGTATAAATCGCGTGATGTTTGAAGTTGGTTAAATTATCCGAGTGCAGCTTTCATTCCTTTTTCGGGAGCTGGATCTCGGCTAAGCGATGACCCCAGATGGAGAACTAATGGGCCCATGGTATACTGCAGAGCAAGACTTTTTATAAAAGCAAATTCATGTCTAGTATTGCTAGGATGAAATCTCATCTGAGCCATTATCCATATGCCTTCCATTGCTGGGAGTAATGGGGCTGGACTTGTTGAGTTAGGTCTTATTAGATTATATGTTCAACCAAATGGTGTTTAGGTCTTATGCCATGCTGCTGCAAATATAGCGGCTTAAAAAGCACTTAGCCGTATAGAGGTAAGCATTATGTTTTACCTTTAATAAAGTAATAATAACCGTAAATGCAATATTCTTCATATCTGTCTCCCCGAATGGTAGCTAATGGAACATCATCCATAAAAATGTATAATGGTGTATAATGGTGTTTCTATGGCATTTTACTTTACTCAGTTACTATATGGTGTATGGTAAACCATATCATTGTAACACATACTGTACCATTGTAATCGTGGTATTATCATGATTTGCAAACCTTGTTGTTCTTGTTGTGCCAAAAAATAAAAATTTTAATTATTTCATCTTTATTTAATTAGGCTAAGACTATCTTGAAGCCAAAATGGGAATTATAATTTGAATCTTGTATGGAATTCATACATGCCTCTTACATTTTTTTTTTCAAAATAAAAAATATGTTTTTTTTTTATCCTTGGCATTGACACTGATGTTAAAAAAAAAAAGCCTTAAAATTCATTCAACAGGTAAATTTCAATAACAACATATTTACCATATGTAAAACAACAAGGATGTATTTTATCATACTCATATTTTTGTGGGTTTCCTCCAGCTTCTCAAGGTTTCTATTACTTTCCAAGAAAGGTGCCAGTGATAGAGTGGCTACACTAAATTACCCCTATTTATAAACGAGTGTCTGAATATGTGTATATATGTGATGTGTCTGGCATCCCCTAGAGTGCTTTCTTATCCAGGAAGTATTTCTATTCATGGTGCATTTCTGCCTATAATGTATTCATGTCTGGTGTTCATGCCATTGGTTTTCAGAAACACCTGATCCTGACCATAACAAAGCGTTTACTCAAGGTGAATAGGCGGCACAGTGGCGTAGTGGTTAGCCCTGTGGCCTCGCACCTCTATTCAATTCTGGCCTCGGGTATGTGTGGGTGGAGTTTTCATGTCCTCCCCGTGGGTTTCGAAGACGTGCAGTTGGTGTTTAACATAGGCACTTTGCATTCTTCAATTAATTTCAATTCAGTTTTATTTGTATAGCGCTTTCAACAATTGACATTGTCGCAAAGCAGCTTTACACAATCAAAAGAATTATTGAAGTTTGTATGAAATGTGATGTTCTTCCCCTCCAGAATTGGCAAGATTGTCATGTCGCAGCAGGTTTGGGTCTCTTATTCATAATGAAGGGACTTTGAATGCTACAGTATATAATGGCATTCTGTACAGTTGTTTGTCTTTAACTTTGTAGCAACAGTTTGAGGAAGGAACACATGTGATAAACACAAGACGGAATAGAAAGTGATAGAAATACTGTATGAGTATTTATATAATGCTGTAAAAAAGTATTTGTCCCCTTCCTGAATTTATTTATTTTTGCATATTAGTAACACTGAAGTAGATCATCAAACAAAATTTTATATTAGACGGTTAAAGATGATTCGGTTAAATATAAAAATTCCCTATGTGAAAAAGCTATTGTCCCCTAAAACTAATAACTGGTTGTGCCACCCTTGGCGGCAACAACTGCAATCAAGCGTTTGCAATAACTGGCAAAGAGTCTTTCACGTCGCTGTGGAGGAATTTTGGCTCACTTTGTAACCTTTGCAGACTGATATGTGCCAATTTGTTTGTTTCTCATCTGTTTCTGAGTTTCTTTAGATCGTGCTGCCTTTTGCATCTTTTAGCATGCTTCACTTTGTCAGACAGGTTCTATTTAACGGTTTTCTTGATTCAGTAATTGGGCAATCACAGTTTTTTTTCCTGTAATAAATTAAATCATGATAAAAAAATTATTTTGCATTTACTCAGGTTATTTTTGTGTAATATCAAAATCGTCTGATGATCTTAATCATTTAACTCTGATGAACATAAAAATTCATAAAGGGGCAAATATGTTATTATGGTACTGTAGATATAATTTTATGTTTGCTTTCAACAAAGATATGACTGGTTTTGTAAAACGCCAACAGATGCCAGTACGAGGCTGCACGCACAGTCACAGAAAGCAACGACCTGTAAAAGTCAGTGAGCCAAACATCGAAAGCTGTGCAACTGGTGCTATTCTGAACACGTGCGTCACCACGTCTGCTATTTCATCACAGACAGCAAGTTAGAACAAAGAGCAAACATGTAACTGGACAAATCTGCCGCAGAGACATTTGACATGATTCGGCGAGGTTACGGCGATGCTGCGATGAGACGTTTGAGGTGTTTTGAGCAGAACATCACTGGAAGACGAGGAGAGATCAGGAAGACGTTCAACAACCTCAACCCCAGAAAATGTCGAGACCATTCTTGCGCATGTTGATAGTCGGAGAACAATCCAGAACATTGCTACCATTATCAGTTTGTCATACGGAACAGTCCAGACTATCTTCACGTGTGATTTGAACATGCCAAGTTCATCCTCGGGGAGCAGAAGGAGCATAAAAAAAAAAAAAAAAAAAAAAATATATATATATATATATATATATAAACTTTTTGATATCACCTTCTATCATCATGTGCTGAGGTTACGATGATAACCAACACTAGTGAGAAACATGGCTGGGTTTGACCCTCCTCTATAAGATCATTTTAAACGCAGTGCTCAAAACTCTCCTCATTCATTTAACGCAATAGATAGTCATTATTCATTCGTCAATAAATCGGACAAACAATGTTAAAGTGTAGTGCCGCACTACAGGGGACTTCGCTATCGATTCGTTATTTCGTCTGGCCGCCGCGCTCCTCACTGTCTGCTCCTGAGCTCCAACTTCAGGGACAAAGCGACACGCCCACTGTCATTATCATTGGCTTGGCGGGGAGACTGATTTGCATATTAGTAAACCGATTGGCTGGTTTGACCTTCAGTTTGAAAAAAAAAAAAAAAAAGAAGCGAGCGCTCGTGGGGTCTGTGTCTGCAGCTGCTGAGTAAGTAAATGGGTAACGTGTGTGTGAGCGTGCGTTCGTGCGCGTGAGTGTGTGTATGTGTGAGAGACAGGGGGAGAGAGAGAGAGAGAGAGAGAGTGTATGTATGTATGCTCGCGAGAATTAAGAGAAAGGCAGCCGGTGTAAAGCATGCAGATGGGCTCGGTGTGCGAAATGCGCCTGACGCGGAAACGCTGGACCGTGTGCACGATCGGCCTGCTTCTGATCTTCTACAAGACGAAAGAAAGAGCAAGAAGTAGCAGCGAGCATCAGGAAGCCCAAGTCTTAAGGTAAGGCGCGACACGTACCCGTCCTCCTGCGTGCACTCACTCACACACACACACACACACACACATGCTCATGCGCTTTGTTATTCTTCTGTATTGTTGTTAACGAAACACCATCATCAGGTCTGCTTTTCCCCCCGAAACACAGCACTGAAGTTTCTATAGCAATCTTCATCCTCCAGTTTGCTCCACTGGGAATGGGATGGGGGGATTGGAATTGTGATGGGATGGGATCAGGCTTTATTTTCCTTTGTTCAGTCTGAAATTCAATTCATCTTTCCTGATTTGATTCAACACCAAAGTATTACATCTCTGTATACCTCTTTCTCTTTCACTCCAATCCAAAGACTGTTTCTGCTGTTTGATTTACTTGCCTACAGCTGAAACAGAAATAGGCTGAACACTTTACAATACAATGCATCAGACTGGCTAAACTGGGCCACTTCCCTCTGCACTTCCTCCAGGATATGTATAACCTCTAATTAAATAAAAAAAATAACTTGTCTTTCATTTTATATGATGGACTAGAATGGTTATCGAGCTGAAGGGTTTAAGCAAGGCGATGCTTGATGTTGATGTTTCTTAACAAACTATTAACTTCATCATTAATGCAACATTGTTGGGAGCACAGTGGGTTAGCACGGTGCTCGTGCACCTCCAGGGTCGAGGGTTCAATTTTGATTTTTTTTCCCGTCTTTAACCATCAACCATGTTTTTATTTTTTTTAAGAATTAAAAGTCATCTCGGGTTTGGACGGCTTTTGTGTCCCCTTTAATTAATGAAACCATCACTAAAAAACTACATTTTATTGTTGTGTAATATTAAAATTAGGTTGATGATCTGAATCATTTAAGTGTGACAAATATGCAAAAATCTATTCAGGAAGGGGAAAATATTTTTTCACAGCACTATATATGGCAGCAGAGGGGACTTTGTGGTCACCTTGCACCTCCAGGGTAATGTAATAAAACACTGCACATTAGTTTTATGCAAATTTATGTGGCTAGGTTTTTACTCACAGATTGTATCCGTTTAGTGGAATTACGTATGGTGTTTGAACAATTACATTAAAAAAAAACCCCAGTCAAAACCCCCTTAATGTAAAGTGCTACCCACTGTGCTTGCAACATTTAATGTTTTGAAAGTGAAAAGTCTCCGAACTGAAGGCGGAATCAAGTTCCTGCTTGCCTTTAAAACATGATATCATTTTTTTTCATTTGTGCTCACCTGACAGACAGAAAGCCATATCAGTCACTTAAGATAACATCACCGCTCAGAATAGTTTGAAGTATTTTGCTAAAGTCACACAATCGATTCTATTGATTTTGTTCAGGGGAAGAATAAAAAAGAGGAAGCGCGGCTTGCGCTTGTCTGCTAGACAGGATGATGAGACGTTGTGGTTGTGGTGTGATGTGTTTATGTGCGTAGGTGATTATGAACAGAGCAATTATGGGACAACAGACAGTTTAAAACATGTGGTTTCTTCCTTTTCTAGAAAACAGTTTCTTCCCCCTGCTCTGAAAACAGAAGCAGAAAACAGCAAGTGCATGACACAGCTAGAAAGCTTGTCCAGCTTTGCCAGCAGAGTTTATCAGACAAAAGTATATACTTTATTAAAAACATAGAACCTGTGAAGAACTTTAAAACAGTTTCTTGTGCCTAGTGTTTCATCATAAGGCTGCAGATTAATATTGACCCTGATCAGAAAAAAGCAGTTAATAAATAAATGAATATAATAATTTAAAACCAGGGCCTGATGGTCAAAACAGATCACTGGGGTCTAAAATCACCTCTTGATAAGGTAGATAATGAAAATTTTTTATTCCATTAAAAAAAAAAAGTTGTTTGTTGGGTTTCCTCTGGGTACTCATGTGTGTACTCTGGTTTCCTCCCACAATCTAAACACATACTGGTGTTTCCAAACTCCCCATAATGTGTAGGTGTGTGTGCTAGTGTGCCCTGTAATGGACTGGCACCCTGTCCATGTTGTACCCTGCATCGTTCTCATGTGTAGTTATTTTCGATAGTGTGGAATGTTTGAGGTCTGACCTTACTTACCTCAAAATCAAAGATCAAGGTTATAATGACATCTGCACTATGAGACACTATCAACTCCATCATAGTGAGGCGATTGATGTTCTAGTCACTATAATGTCATAGTGCTGATGTCATGGTGCTTGGGCCCTAATTAAAGCACAACAAAATCCCACTCATTAGGTGAAACATAACTAGATGAACCAAGACAAACATTGAGCATTATTTAAAATAAAATCTGAAAATCCATCCATCTTTGTCACAATTTGGGAGAATCACAGAGATCTGTTAGTGTCCCTAACTGATGATCCACAAGGTCGCCTGCCTCTTCATTCGCATGCAAGAGAGAACGAAACATGAGCCACGTTTTTATCAGATCATCGCTGTGTGAATCGCTGAATTCTTGTGTCAGTACTTGGGGATCTAAGACACTCCTTAGGTTTATTGAAAATTCAGTTTTTTGCCTTTGTTTTGTATATTTTTTGTTTTTGAGTATATGCTATCCAGGTAAGTGCAGGACTGACAGTGTGAGCAAGATGCACATGCACATCTGTACAGATGTGCTTCACTGCACTCGCACATTTCAGCAGGAACAAAGGTGTCTTTTGCAGGTGGGTCTGCCTGGCCGTGTATCAAAATATTTCGTTGCAGTTTACTCTTAGTGGTTTGCAAAAGACCATAAAGAAATTTAGATGAAACATATGAACCATTAAAACTACATAAATATGATTGTACTCCTGAATTAGGAGTAGGAACAGATTCAGATTGCTATTACTTGCTATTACATAGAAAATATGTTTCGAATAATCTCATTATGGCATTAGTCATTAATGTGGCACATTGCAAAACACCGCTATAAATAGTGATTAGTTTAAAGCACTTGAACTAGAATTGATTGAGTCATATTTATGGGTACATTTTCCAGCACTATTCGACATAATTAATCAGCTATAGATGGAGGTAATTTGGCCTTTTTTTTTATAGCTTTTACAGAGGAGACAGGAAGATAATTTTTCCGGATTGTTCATATCTGTTCATATCTAGCATTAAAGGTACCATATTATACTGTTTCTTTAACAAGTTAGCACAGGTCTCAGAGCTCTCCCAAAGTATGTGTGAACATGCTGCTACTGAAATCCTCCTCAGACAATGCATTTTTTCCATATTTTAAACTCCCTCTGCTTTGCTTTTCCTTTGAATTTGCCATTTCAACATCTGTGCCAAAGAGCTACTGGGGCAGCTACTGTAAACACCCCCAATTTTTGAAATTTTGCCTATGTCTCCTTTAATATACTGCATATATTATTTATATTTTAATATATATATATTATAAGAAAATCAAGTTAGAATCTATGCTGTAGTAGCTGTATACAGTCACTACAGCATGACCTCTCTTGAAAATAATAATACAAATAGTGTAAAGTCATACACTGAGTTTACCTTTATACTAACATTGGAGACTCCTTACAAATACGCTAAATAAACATCTCACTGGAAAATCTTTTCATGTGGTGTAAGTTGTTGCTATGCTAATATGCTAAGGTATTTGAATAAGCGTAGTACACTGACACAACACCCAGACCTGCCGTTAGAGAAAATTACGACACCTTGGTATACGCTATAACATTTGCTATAACATTACAATGCAACACTTTAAGCTCATTATTAATGAGCCATTAATAATGATCCAACGGCGCGGCTGCTAAGACGCATACGCGGCATGCTGTGTGTGTTCTGATACCTTTCTAACATGACCAGCATTAGTGTTTTTCTGCAATTTGTGCTGCATTGACTTTTTACTGTGGTATCGGACTAGACAGGGGAGGCTGTAATCCCCACAGGCACAGATGAGCCACCCAAGGGTGCCCATGATCTTGTCACTGGTTTCTAATTGATAATCAATGCTGTTCAGTTCACCTTGCGGTGGTGTTAGTGTTGTGTTAGTAATGTATACTGTACCATAACAAATTTGACAGTTTGTTCTAGAAACAATTTTTTCCTCATTACAAAAAAGTTATGTGTTTGATTAAAGCGAGGCTTTTTGGCTCTTGCTGTTACTACCAGATTTTTTTTGTATTATTTTTCCTTCTGAATTTCAATATCTGAATTATTTTTAGCATCACCCATAACAAAGAAACTCCAAGATGAGCTCTCACGTTAATCTCTTCTTTGTCTTCTAGACATAAATAAGCCATCTTTGAGATCTGAATGAGATTTAGGTGTTTTCTGCATCTTCTCAAAGTTGTCTCAAATGTGGCTCATTACCTTTAAATCTCAGAGATAGTTCATATTTGTCTTGTGTGCGACTCACATATTTATTGTTTCCCCAAAGCATTGTTTCCCACACATAAAGTATACAGTAATTGTAAACTGTGCATTTGGGGGTTCTGATATATTCTGATTGTCAGAGCGAACTAACCCGAGGTGACCAGAAGACGTAGCTTTAGCGGTTAGCCCGATGTAGCGTGGATGGTAAAC
>JAQQZT010000009.1:18370675-18382071 GCA_030068275.1 Clarias platycephalus | reverse complement strand
GTGTATATATATATATATATATATATATATATATATATATATAATTATTATTTTAATTTTTTTTCATCATTGAACTATGCTATGCAATTTAAGTAAAGAGTTTAAATAACACAAATATTTTATTTACCGAATAGTTGAATCCACTCTTAATGAATGCTGCATCCTTTAATTTTCTTAGCACATATATTTTTAACTCATAAAGTGATGTTTCTTGGTTTTGAGTGCTCTTGGCACAGGTGTTCTGACTGTTAATGATTCAGTTCTGTAACACTGAATGATTCGGTAACACTAACCTGTGAATTGGAAAAAAAAAAAAAAGGAAACCTTGACTGGTAATGAGCATTTTCCGGAGCATGTGAGTTGAATGCAAATTAATGAGAGACATTATTTGTCTGTAATTATATGCAGTGTTTTTTTTTAGGTGGGTGTTAGAGAAGAGGGCATTAGCTGTCTGGTGCTAACCACTCGCTTTCTCACATTTAAAGAAACACACATACACATGTTTGTCTGAGTATCTTAATAAGGACCTTCCACTGGCATAATTATTAAGGTACATATTTAATGCCATGCCTACACCAGAATCTAACCTCAAACCTAAACTCGATGTGGTTTGGAGAGCTTATGGAGTGCTTATATGTGCTTATGGAGAGTAACCACATGGTCAGAATAGTGAGATATTCCTGTCCTCATGTGGGAACATTAGGGTTTCCCCCCAAGATTAAAAAGAAAATCGTCTTCCCATTTTCCTCATGTTTCTCTTTCCTGCTGACCCACTCTGCTTTGTAATATTTTGCAATGTGTTCCTCTCACATTGCAGCAGGTGCAATAAATTATCCGCCCAGAGGAACAATTCTGGCCTTTGTGACAATCCAGGTTTGTAAACAAAAGGGAAAAATTGATCTGGACCACCAGCATCCAACTAATCAGCAGAAGGAGGCATCTGTATTTAACACGCGGACATTCTAGCCCTAAAGGCGTGTGTGCATGGAGTTTTAAATCATCCTTTGAGAGATCATAAAGGGATTGAGATATATATCTTCAGAGTTTGAATTTACAAGCTGATGTTGTGACTCATCCTTGACATGATCATCTCTCTGAGCATGTCTTACTTGTCTTTTCTCACACTTGTACAGTGCTGTAAAATGTATTTTCCTACTCCTGATTTTATTTAAATTTTCTGCATATTTGTCACGCTTAAATGATTCAGATCATCAAACTAATTTTTATATTATTATAATTCAAAATGCAGTTTTGCAATGATGATTTCATTTATTAAAGGAAAAAAAAACTGTTCAAACCTGCCAGGCCCTACTGTATGTGAAAAAGTAATTGCCCCTAAACCTAATAACTAATTGTGGCAGCAACAACTGCAGTCAAGCGTTTTCGATAACTGGCAGTGAGCCTTTCACATTGCTGTGAAGGAGTTTTAACCCACTCTTCTTTGCAGAATTGTTTTAATTCAGCCACATTGGATTTCAGATTTAACGTGTTTAAGGTGTTGCCACAGCATCTCAGTCAGACTTTGACAAGGCCATTCCAAACCATTATAATTATTATACTTATATATTTTTTAAACCCATTCATAGGTGGCCTTGTTGGTGTGTTTCGGATTATTGTCCTGCTGGATAACCCAAGTGCGCTTAAGCTTCAGATCACAGACTAATGGCTGGACATTATCCTTCAGGATTTTCTTTTAGAGCACACAATTTATGGTTCTATCAATTATGGCAAGTTGTCCAGGTCCTGAAGCTGCAAGGCTGCCAGAGTCCATTATACTACCACCACCATGTTTCACTGTTGGTATGATCGTATTTCTATGAAATACTGTTAGTTAGTTTGTTACCGGGACACATACCTTCCAAAAAGTTCAACCTTAATCAGTCTTAATCAGTCCACAGAATATTTGCAGAAAAGTCTTGTGGATAGTCAGGATATTTTTGGCAAAATTACTTTCACTTTTTGGACAACGTTTGTATATCAAAAAAAGGTGAACTTGAAACTGAAAATAAAAGGAAAATGAAAAACCTACTGTATAATTTGTAAGGTAAGCTGTTAGGTAAGTATTTAAATTAATTTAATTTTGCTTAGCATAAAATCAAATCGCCAGATTTTGGCGAGACTCTGAGGTTACTCTTTGCGCTTTGTGTCCAAGCACTGGTACACTTTGCCGTGCACCCAGGATAAAAACTGCAGGGTGCACAGCACTAAACCTGTATGTGATTTTTCATGAGATTGACTTTGCCTGGAATGCGAAATGAGTGGACCTTCCATTAAGAAACCTGTGTGATTATTTGAACAGCAGGTGAAGCTGTGCAACTAAGTGTTAGGAAGGAAATGACACATGCAGTTATTTTTTTTTATCCAGGAAGCTTATTTCTGCAAACTATGAGGACCGGGACTTTTGGGACCTTTACTTCTCTATATAATCCCCTGCTACACTAATACACATATGCCAGCATTTCACTAGCGCCTGGATACCATCAAGGTGGAAAGGTTGTTTTGTACGTATGTTAGAGCCATGATCAGACTGCCTGCTTTACATTTAAAAAAATGGCATCCCAGCAACTACTATAATGGCACAAACATGTGGAAATGGCTTGGAGCAAGGTCAGGCCTGTACAGAGGATGTGGCAATGATTCCCAGCCGAATTCCTGTAATGTGCAATTGGTTTGTGAATGAATGTGTGTGCAGTTCCCACAGACAGATGCATCCCTCCTGCAAGCTGTTTGCACCATTTAAATGTTTTACTGCAGCTAAGAGTCTCATCACCATCCTGTGCTTGAAGTCTTTTGTAAAAATCTATGGATTTTACGCCTTCTTTCAGGAGAAATGTCATCAGATGTCCCGGTTTGACTTTAAGTTCTTGTCTTTGTAATATTGATTTAGTATCATTTAACCTACAGTAGATTTCCACTGGTATGTGGAGACCTGATCATCACACCCACACATGTCTCTTCAACAGAACTGCTTTGTTTGCTGTAGTGTTATCATTTTACTGGAACCTAAGGATATAAACATGTTCCAGCAAGACAAGGCCCTGATGAACTCCTGACTTCCTGTCCATAAAGATATGATTTAACCAAGATTGGAGAGGAAAAATTCCACAAAGCCCTGACCTCAGTGATCACATTTAGAACAGATTAGGAACAGTCACTGTGCACCATGACCTCGCTCAGGCTCATCTGTAATGGCTGAATCCCCTCCAAAAAACACATTTCAAAATCTAAAGCAAGACCATCCCAGAAGACTGGAGGCTGTTATATTAGGAAAGATGGAACAAGTCCATATTGATGCCCATGATTTTGGAATGAGATGTTCATCAGTCAGGTGTCCACTTCTTTACCAGGTCCTACAGCAATGCTGTCTGTGAAAACAGGCCGGTAATTAGCAGAGGCGATTTGACTTTTGTCCACTGGAAACAGCTACATTTATATCCTTGTAGAATCTCATTAAAAGTTCTCAGAAGTGAGAATATCGTAATTACAATGTGATGTTATATCCGTAGTGTGTAGTCTGAAAATTCGTGTTGACACTCATAGACAGGTGTCAACCACACACACCTCCTCGCTAGTTCCCAATCTCACTTATATACAGTATATCACATATACATCTGAACACAAAAGCACAATATTGTTCAAACTATTACTCATACTTGGTGTTTAAATTTAAGATTGAAAACGTCCTGGGCCCGTATTCACAAAGCTTCTTAGAATTCTCTCAGAGAGCTCCTATCTTAGCTTAAAAAGTCCTAGCTGGGAATCCTAGAGTAAAAGTTATTTATGAAACTTCTCAGAGCAACTCTGAGTAAGGAAAGTACAAAAACCTTTATGGTGTGGTTGACCCCATTGCTAGGGATGGCGCAGCAATTCAAGGACTGCGATTGGTTGATAAAATAACCTCTGACCTCTGTAAAGGTCTTGAAATGCACTCTTTGTGAAAATAGAATACATGATAATAGAACAGACAGTGAAATCATAATGTTTGTATATAAAGAAATTGTATAATCATGACCTCCTTTTGCAAAGTTTGTTATAGGCGAAATATCTTAAAGATAATTAAACCTCCAAATGTTGAAAATGTGTCTACTTTTGAAGCAACCAATTTCCACGCAGTAGTAACTATATTTAAGTTCTTACATTTATTTACCATACTGATTTTATTACTTGTGATCCATTTTGGATTGATGGGAGCAAAATGGCTCGGCTTTTACCAGTTTACATGATTGCAGGACAGTGTATTTAAGTTGCACTTTTGGATGCTATTTAGTCAACAATCCAAGAGAGATGGTAGGAAGTAAAACAACAAGAAAATCATCTGGATCACTGGGAGCTCAGGAGCATCATGTGTAGATCCAAACCATCATGAAGCAGATCAGCGCTTTTCAGTCACTGCTGTGCTGGTGTGAATGTGTTACATCGGTTTGTTTGTTAATGCGATTCGAGCAAAAGTGGTTGCCCCACTTGTGATTTGCACAACAGAAGAGCGGAGTGCAGTGATTTGTTTTTTTTGTAGTCTGAGGGGGTCCCTGTTCCCGAAACAACTTACGGAAGAGCATAAACTGAAGCGTTTGGATACGTGCAAAAAAGAAATCAAATCGAGACTCTAAGCATAGTGAAAGATTCTTAAAAAGAATAGTGGACTTGGATTCATCACTACGAGTTTGAGAGTAAACGGCGAGTATGGAGCGGAAACATCCGAGTGTGTTACTCCGCCCCTAATGGTGCGTGAGCAAGCAGTTCGAAAAGATGCGGTCGGCTGCCGTCACGCGGTTCGGAGGAAACACGTGATACTGTAGTCTTCGGCCCTTCCGGCTGAGTGGTAGTGGTAGCATTAATGAGGGAGCTACGGGTGACGGGGAGGAATTGGCCCCCCCATAATACCCCCCCCCCCATAAAAAAAAATGCTTATTGAAGAGCTGAAGCCTAAAGTTTGACTAAAGTTCAGTTCAAGTTCAGATTAAATGCAGAGGACTGCTGTCCAAGGGTGTTGCGATCTTGCATGACAGTGCTTGTCTGCACTTCTGCTCACACTGTCGACACTGTCAACTTGATTTTGAGGTGTTAAAGCATCCTCACCATATAGTCCTGATCTCGCTCCATCTGACTTTCACCTGTTGAAGTGAAGTCAGCAGTGCATTCGTGGCTCGCAGCTCAGCCCAAAACATTTTTAATGAGAGAATACAAAAACTTGTTAACAGATGCACAAAGTGTATGGAAAACAAGGGGATTATGTCGAAATAAAATAACCGCCAGAGTGCGGATACTTTTTGACTCACCTTTGTATCTAGAAATTTAAACCTTAAAAGTTATGATTGCAAAAATGTTCACTTCATTACTGTAAAACCCCAAAATGAGTTCAGACAGAATGAGATATCATGTAGATCAATTGGTTCATGATTGCATTATACAAACGCAGGAAGAAAAACTGAAAAAGCATTACTTTGAACATTACTTAGAAAAACCAATGAGCTATAATAACAAGTCCAGGACAACGTTCTGGGAAATACTTTCATTCATTCTGTTTCTTTTAACCACCATTGAACATGTGTGACCTTTCTTGATCTTGGAACACAGCCATTCCTGATGTGTTTTTTTGGTTTTGTTTTGTTCAATTAAAAGGAAGGACATCCTCCGCTTCTTGGATGCTGAAAGGGACGTGTCCGTGATCAAAAGCAGCTTTAAACCTGGTGATACCATCCACTACGTTCTGGATCGACGCAGGACGCTGAATGTCTCGCACACTCTGCACAGCCTGCTTCCTGAGGTCTCACCTCTCAAGAACAAAAGGTTTAAGACGTGTGCAGTGGTGGGAAACTCGGGCGTCCTCCTCAAGAGCGGATGTGGGAAGGAGATCGACGTCCATGATTTTGTTATACGGTAATTTCCTTTCGTTTTTATTCAGTTAGTCAGGTATTGAGCTCTGTCCCTGATGACCAACGCTTCAGAGTGCTGAATGGTAAAAGCCTCTCTGAAAACGTCTCTTCCAGGCTGGTGTTAGTGATTACTTAAGCATCGTTCTTGCATACCTCTGCTGAGCTGTTAATTTATTATGACTGTGTGTCGGTGTAATCAAATGCATCGGCTCACATCCAGACTTCAAGAGAAATGGCTCGAAGCCAGAGAGTTGTCAGAGTAGTCCAAAGTTTTAGATTTAATTTCCATGACTTTTTATGTCTTGGAGTTTTTTTTTCTTTCTTACTTTCTCACAGTAGTAATACTAGGCTTATATAATTAAAGCAACAAAAAAAATGCTCTTCCTTTCTAAAAACGGCTCTTATTTGAGAACATGAAATCTGGTTGGAATTCATGTAGAGCAATGTTTTGCTGCTCTCCCAAGTGGTTCATTAAAATCTAATAGCGACATCAATATTATGATGCTATAATAAAGAGCAATGCAAAAAAAATGCTATTTTTGGCCAATTAAAGATTGCCTGGAGACTATAGCTTTTTTTTAAAGCGATACTCTTCAGTGTTTCTGGGATTGGCTCCAGATTCACCATGACCCTAACCAGAATGGAGCTTTTACTGAAGATGAATGTATAAATATTGGATTAAATTGAAAGGCTATCCTGGGAACACTGGAGCTATGAAGCAGCAACACTGCCTTTTAAAAAGCTGTATTCTCCAGGCAATCCTAAATTTGCCAAAAAAAAACCTGAATTGCACAAACAGATTCAGTTCTACCCAGTTTCGTTATCCTTCGGCAATGACAATAAAGATGTTCTAAAAAGATATTTCTTTCAGAATCACACTCAAATTGGCAAAAAACGTGGTCGTAACACTAATATATTTCACACGATGTAAAGGGAATTCATGTGTGAAAATCCCTTGTGAAAAAAATTCATTGATTATGATAACCTGGTCATTCAGTACATTCAGGTCGTCAGCTGACTTCATTTTTTTGCCACATAACGTTGCTGAGTCTAGACCTGACCAACTGAATCAACCCCAGATCATAACACTGCCTCCAGACACCTGTCCAGTGGCCACTATGCATCATGGCCAATGCATGATGGAATAGGTTAATTCTGAAATCATCAGGCCACGTCATAGCTGCCAAATCATTTGTTGATTTGACACCTTTTTTTAAAAAGTCTCACTAACAAGAATCTTTCTTCCTCTAAGTCCTCGTCACATTATGCTTGCGGAAATGCTCTTAGTAATGCTATTACACATGGCTATGATTTCTACTGTGCTGATTTTTTAAAATGCTGCTTCACCGAGCGTTTAAGGGATCTCTGATTACTGTCATTCATGTTTTTCCGACCACATTTTTTAGGCAGTTCAGCACTACCCTTCCAGGTTTCAGTCATGCTTCAGACAGTATTTAACAGAATTCCAATCATTTTAATGATTTTTTTACTGATCAAGGCCACTTCTCTTTTGGCCAGGCAGTGTATATTGGTATTTGTTTAAATGTATGTAAATTTTATTATAAAATTAAAGATATTTATGTATATACTGTATGTACTTACAGTATATGTGCATGTACCGTATATACTGTATGTACAGTACGGTGCTTGTATAAGACAATATATAGGATATTGTACATACACATGCACATATACTGTACTTGCATTAATGTGATTTTAAACTTGCTGGAGGGTCGGTATCAATGTGATGTTCAGTCATAAAAGTCCTGAAGCCTTTATTTTCATAATGTGTCACATGTCTTTTTTTTTTTTTTGCACTAAGAAAATAAGAGATCTTTATGACTAAAGCCCTGTAGGCAGCCTGAAGGCATTTTGTTCCGGGACTAACGTTTGTCTTTCCCTGCGGCACAGATGTAACCTCGCTCCCCTGGCCGAGTTCGCTGAGGATGTGGGCTTAAGGTCAGACTTCACCACCATGAACCCATCTGTGATTCAACGCGTCTATGGCGGCCTTTTGAATGAGACCACGCGCGAGCGCTTTGTGCAGCGTTTGAGACTGTTGAACGACAGCGTTCTATGGATTCCAGCCTTCATGGTAAAGGGAGGAGAGAAGCACGTCGAGGGCGTCAACGAGCTCATCCTTAAGAAAAAGCTTCCGGTGCGCATGGCCTACCCCTCCCTCCGTCTGGTCCATGCAGTCAGAGGGTGAGTCATATGATATGTTAAGAGAGTGAATAAGATGCACCATAATTTGATCCCCGATGCCAGTTGACATCATTTACTGGTATAGTGAATGGAGGATGAAACTGTTGGCATGTTCGCTGTTAGTGTATATGCATTGTCTATCATCAGCATCTTTTCATCTTTGATATGATATTCTATAGCGTGTTTCACTTTTATACAGAGGAACTAGCTGTCTAATCACATTGAGCTGAGGTTCTGTACTGTCATATGGACAAAGAAGCAAGGTTGGACTGTACAAGGAGGTTTTTACTTTTCTTGCTCTTGGTATCCATAGACAAATGTGGATGGAGAGGACTATATAGTACACTGTAATTACATTATGTACAAAATGATGACATTTCTCTATATAAGGTCAGTATAATAATGTGCCTATAATTGGTGCTATTGTGTATTGAGTGGGTGTTATTTTTAAATAATTTGGGATTTTCTCATTTTCCTAAATTTCTTCATCCACCTCTCCCACTCTCACTTATCAAACAACAGCTGCCATCCAGGAACGGTGGTGAAGGTTAACCTGCTTCCATCAGGACACTTGAACCCACCTTTTTGAACTGAATTTGAATCTCGATACAGCATAACGCACTCTCTCATGCACACATTACACCTGCTATTGGTTAGTGTAGCTGTGAATGAGACGGAACAGAGAGTACGCCATGCCTTCAACAGAGCGCATGGCTATTTCTGCTCCCTTGGCTCCTGTCCGCAGAACGCTGTTGCATCATCAGGATTTGGACTCACAATTTTATCCCCTGGAGCAAGGAAAGCCTTTTAGATACATAATCTTTTTGACATGTATTGTGTATTTGTATATGTTTTATATTTTTTTGTTAGTTGATTTAAGGCCGAATAACTTTCTCACTGTAATTAGATCGCGCTAGAGTTAGCATGGAACCAGAGTGAGATGATCTTTGGCTTTTTTTTTTTTTTTTTTTTGGTATTCTCACCCAATTAAATTAAAAGCACCCAAGAACAAGCAGCGCTTTCATATCTACTTTGTCAGCAAGATAATTTAAGTCAAATCAATTACAAACGGTTAATTTAAACGGCACTTTAAAGCTTTGCTTTAATTTGACTATTTTGTTTGGTGTGATAACATTTTGTTTTAAAACCTTACATACAGTATAGTGCTGCACAATTAATCATATAGGAGAGAAAATGTTATATTTAATATTAACTAATAAATATAACATTTCCTCTCCTATATGATTAATATTGTAGCTTAAATCTCAATCATAATATGGGTCAAGATAATCATGCAGCTCTTCTCGCATGCCGAGTTCACCCTACCACTTTCGAAGGGCTCTCGAAAAATCCTGGAAATATCTGTGCAAATCTTTCAGCCTGTCATACTTGAGAGATAGAAAAAGAGAGCGAGAAAGAGAGCAAAAGCGAGAGAGGGAGAGAGAGAGGAATTTGACAGCTGAAATTGGTGTGGAAGTAGAGATGCCAGTGGAATAGATACATGATTGCTATTGCTTTTGATGAAAAAAAAAAAAGAAAAGAAAATTACTCAGTGGCCAAAAAAAAAAAAATCTTTAGCTGTTGTGTAAATGTATCTCAGAAGTATGTTAAGCTTTAGGATACATATCAAAACCTCCGGCACTATGATCCACTTCATCATCCATCACCGAATGCTTTAGTTTTCACTCAATTCAGCAGAATCAAAAGTATGAATATTGTTTGAAGACACAAGAAAGATTCATCCATCAAGAGGAATTGAGATGAGGCCCAGGCGTGGCAATATTCACTAGAAGAAAGCCCATAGCTCCCGAATCCCAATTGTCATTTCCAGAAATGAAAAATAGCCTGCAGGCTGCCACCTGTGGAGTGTGTTTGCAAAGGCAGCACTCAGTGGGTATGCAAAGACAACCCAGTGATTACACAAGGGCCTGCCGACAAGGGCTCTTAATCTTCAGATTTCGGTCTATGCAGCTTTGTAGTTTCAAATAATGTTTTCATTTAGAATTCTGTGGAAAAGAGGTGAGGACTAATTCTGATGAAATTGTGTGCTCATACTTTCAGTCTTTCATCATGCAAGGCTCTTAAAAGATTCATAGTCAGAGTGTAATTCAGTGTATAATTCTCTTCGATCGCTTCCCATGAGACCGAGGCTACTCTGTCTACTCTCCTAAAGAACTCTCTGATTGTCTTAGGCGGTCTATTCAAACCCCTTTTCCATGTTTTGACCAGCGGTTATTCATCAAGAGGCGCTTGTTTTCGGCCTTGTGTTCCTGAGGAGGACATCAGATGTTCTTGCGGGTTACCATGGCAGCTAGGCACCCTTTTTTTCTTTTTTAATGACACCTTCAGACTGGCCTGCATCACTGCTAAATATAGGCTTCTGAAAGGGGAAATGGCTTTCAGTCAGGGCGCCTGAACCTTGAGGCCAGATTAAATCGATTACTTAAAGGGTATTTAAAGTTCTTATCAATTATGCTAAACAATGAAGACAACCAGAAGTTGAACGGTCCAGGGAGGAGCACAGAACCAAGAATAGAAATATAATAAAAAAACAAAAGCCAATACATGCTGTGAGTTGATTTTTACTTAGGCCAGGGTGACTAAGTTAACTAAATAGACAGTGCTTTTATTTATATTAAACTGGTATAACATCTGTTTTTTGTGCTTTAAACATCCATATCTGTATTTCAGTTTAAACACAAAGTAGATGGTTTTTGGTTTGTGTTTTTTGATTTTTGATTAACCCAACCAGTATTCGTCAAGGAACACTAAAGCTAAAAACTATTAGCATTACCTGTGAATACTGGTGGCGGCACTGTGGTCTCGCACCTCCAGGGTCGAAGGTTCGATTCCCACGTCAGGTCTGTTTGCGTGGTGTTTGCATGTTCTTGGTGGGTTTCCTCCACATACTCCGGTTTCCTCCCACCGTACAAAGACATATAGATTATGCTAATTGGCGTTCCCAAAGATTTCACGTAGTATTTTTGCCCTGTGATGGATTGGCAACCTGTCCTGGGTGAACCCTACCTTGTGCTCAGAGTCTCCTGGGATAGGCTCCTGGCCCGTGCAACACTGTACAGGATAAGCGGTACAGAATGAATAAATGAATGTGATTTCCTCGGCTATCCCATTCTTCTTTATATTCATTTGTTTATTGGGGCAATGGTGGCTCAATGGTTCCTAGTCAGACAATTGAAGGTTCAAGCCCCAGCACTGCTAACCTGCACTCAAAGGGTGGGTGCTAGTGATGCGCGGGTCGGGTATTTTTCCAACCCGCGGGTCCCGCTTTTATGAAATTATTTGGCCCGCCCCAGCCCG
>JAQQZT010000009.1:18290265-18310405 GCA_030068275.1 Clarias platycephalus | reverse complement strand
ATAAGCATAGAGTAGTTTTTGCACTTTCCATCCTATCAGTTTTGTTATGTCAGTTGTATTTCCTCCTCTGGAACACACAGCAAAGTGTTATGAGAGAAATTTTTATAAATTTTCAAAGAAAGTTTCTCTCAGAAGCATTGGCTTTAAAGCCAAGCCTCATTAGTGTCAAATCTTTTCAGTGTTTATCACTTTTAATAGCCGGTAGCCACTTGAATGTTAGACAATTAAGTTCGCAGTAGCGTGATCTTGATATCTATCTGAAACAGACTAGCTGAATCTTGTTTAAACTGATAAAGAGAAAAGAATAGAGTAATTCTTTGTAAAATTGTGCCAGGAGAAAATATGAGCTTGGGGGTAAGGCAGGAACGCTTTTATGTGTCACATAGTGGTGGTTATTGTCTATTTGGTTTTCCGAACCTTCAGGGCTAATGCCAGAAATGGTAAAAAGAGCAAGGTTTCTAAAAAGAAACCTTCGGCCTCATCATCAGACGAGGACGATGACGACTACAAAAAGGCCCTGGCAGGACCTCGGAGACAAGCTACGGTGAATGTTAGCTATAAAGAGGATGAGGAACTGAAAACAGACTCTGATGACTTGGTGGAGGTCTGCGGAGAGGATGTCCCACCCCCTGAGGAGGATGAGTTTGAGACTCTGGAAAGAGTGATGTGCATGAGAATAGGACGAAAAGGAGGTAGTCATTTTAAACAAGTTTGAGGTTTTTCCATTTGACAAATACTGTGTAACTTGAATTTTATTATCAGTCTGTTTGTTCAAGGGGTTCCTTAGGGGGAAATTAAGTTTGTTGGCTGCCCTTGTGCACAAAATGCATCCCTTACCTTACTTTCTATTTATTACAGTCACTGGGGCCACCACCACAGTCTACGCTGTGGAGGCTGATGGAGACCCTAATGCCAACTTTAACCCAAACAAGCAGCCAGGAGATGTGCAGTACTTGATCAAATGGAAAGGTTGGTCACACATTCATAACACCTGGGAGACAGAGGAGACACTGAAGCAGCAGAACGTGAAGGGTATGAAAAAACTGGACAATTTCAAAAAGAAGGAGCAGGAAAAAAAGAAATGGTAAGGTTTTGATCTTTGCTTTGATGGTATGTCAGGTCTATTGATTGTACTGGGGACGCCGGAGACATATTTTTTTATTTTTCAATACAGGCTCAAAGCAGCTTCACCTGAGGATGTGGAATACTTCAACTGCCAGCAGGAGCTCATGGATGACCTGCATTCACAGTATCAGCTTGTGGAGAGAATTATTGGTAAATAGATATATGATCCATTTTGTTTATTAGGTATTTGCATGCTATTTGGGTCTGACCTCAACTCTATATTAATCCACATAACTCCATTAATCCAAGGCCATTCAAATCAGAAGTCAGCAGCAGGCTACCCAGACTACTTATGCAAATGGCAAGGGCTTCCATATTCAGAATGCAGCTGGGAAGATGGAGCACTTATCGCTAGAAAGTTCCAGAAATGCATAGATGCGTACATGAGCCGCCACCAGTCCAAAACGATCCCCTTCAGAGACTGCAAGGTAACAGACCAAAGGCTAGAGTGCTCTAAAGCCAAGCTTATTGAAATTTTAATAAATCGGTGTGCTGCAGTCTTGTTTTAATGGCTCCATGCAGTAAAGAAATGTGCACTCTTGATCAGGTTTTAAAGCTGAGGCCGCGGTTCGTGCCTATGAAGAAACAGCCTCATTATATTGGTGGTGAAGGGCTTGAGCTTCGAGACTACCAGCTGGATGGCTTAAACTGGATGGCCCATTCATGGTGCAAGTATGTTCACCTTCATTTTAAATGTTTGCTATGAAATGTGTGTGATGATAACTGAACAGTGTTCTTGTTACATAGATAAATCAGTTATAGTGAGTCTTTTGTGTATTAACCAGCATTTGAGTAAACAGACCACACTTTGATTAGTTAAATTAGTCATATTTGATTAGTCATATGGTTAAATTAGGAGAAAGATTAAAATTCAAACCGTGTTTTCAGTTCTCCAGAATGAGAGACTTGGGTAACATATACAGACTGTTTTGCACTTAAAATTAAAATATTTATGAAAAACTTTATTTTTCTTTTTTTGTTTGCTGTATGATTTATTATTCATGATAATTATGTTCTTCTGCCAGAGGGAACAGTTGTATTCTAGCAGATGAGATGGGCCTTGGAAAGACCATCCAGACCATTTCCTTTCTGAATTACCTGTTTCATGAGCACCAGCTCTATGGACCGTTTCTTTTGGTGGTACCCTTGTCTACACTCACCTCCTGGCAGAGAGAAATCCATCTCTGGGCCCCACAGATGAATGTAGTTGTCTACCTGGGTGACATCGGCAGTAGGAACATGGTAGGATGCAAAATAATTGGATGCTTAAGTCAGTGTGTGATGATTTAGTGTATTAATATTTTTAATTAGTAATATATTTTTTTTATTTTTTATTTAAATTATTTAGGATTAGTAATGTGTAAGAATGGCCGTATTTTAGCTTTGAAGTCACATTAATCAAAAATTAAAGCAGTGCAGATCTCATTTAAGCGAATATGCATTCCAATCTAACTCGCACTGCTTAAACTGTCCTCGTTATCTGGAAATATTAAGGCTTTTTAAATAATGATTTTTGTTTGAAACTGTGTTAATATTTGTTGTACTGTTCTCCTTTAGATCAGAACACATGAGTGGATGCATGCCCAGAACAAGAGGCTAAAGTTCAACATCATTCTCACTACATATGAAATCCTCTTGAAAGATAAGGTTTGACATGAGCTTAAAAATCTACCTCATTTACTCCTGTTGAGTTCCTTCGGTTCTTTTAGACTTTCATTTAATTTGTCCTCAGTTTAAACACTAGTACAGTGATTGAGTAGTAAAGTTTTTAATTGGCTGCTGGGTGTTTCTCTAGTCATTTCTAGGGCACGTGAGCTGGGCGTTCATCGGTGTGGACGAGGCACACAGGTTGAAGAATGACGATTCCCTTTTGTATAAGACCATGATTGACTTCAAGTCCAACCACCGACTCCTTATCACAGGAACACCTCTGCAGAATTCCCTCAAAGAGCTTTGGTCACTTCTCCGCTTCATCATGCCAGAGAAGTGAGCCCATTGCAATATTTATTCTAACTTGACTTAAACATGAATTTCCTGTTTAGTTGTAAAGAGCTCAAATTATTTTGCTTCCCATTATAGACAGTAATTTCTGTCTTGTTGTGGTCTTAGCTTGGTTTTACAGCTGTGCTAGGATTTAATCGAGGCTTTTGCTTTTCAGGTTTTACTCATGGGAACGGTTTGAGGAAGAGCACGGTAAAGGAAGAGACTCGGGCTACACTAGCTTGCACAAGGAGCTGGAGCCTTTCCTTCTACGCAGGGTCAAGAAGGATGTGGAGAAGTCACTACCTGCAAAGGTGGAACAGATCCTTAGAGTGGAAATGAGTGCCATCCAGAAACAGTACTACAAGTATGAAGCATAAGTGCATCCCTTACTGCTCACACTTTGCTTGTCTATTAAGTAAAGTGATTGTACATTATAAGCATTCAGGTTGCTTTGGCAAGTGGTTGTGATTAAGGAACTACATTATTTTTCATAGGTGGATCTTGACCAGAAACTACAAGGCACTCAGCAAAGGCACCAAAGGAAGCACGTCTGGTTTTCTGAACATCATGATGGAGCTCAAGAAGTGCTGTAATCACTGCTACCTCATCAAACCACCAGAGGACAACGACTTCCACAACAAAGCAGAGGCCTTGCAGGTATGTTAAAGAAAGGAGTGAATTCTTAGATTAACTTACATAGAATTACTTATTCCATTCCACCCTATCTGTAGGAGCAGTTTTATCTGATGATAATAATGCAGTTAATATTTAGGAGCTAATCCCTTTATTTTCTGGGGAATTGTTCTGGCATCTAATTTCTGTATTGTTAGTCATATTAATATTTTCACTGTTGTATTAAACACATTTTTCATTATACATACATATACATAATTTGTTGTCTTAAAAGTAAGAAAGCCTTCATTCAGTTTTTTGGTCAATCCTTCTAGATATTTATCGATAAATGTCAGGGGGGGAAGGTAGATGGATGGATAGATACGTTTTATTGATGCTGATGGACATTCCAGAAATTCCAAGTATCAAGCCATAGAAAACTGAGATCCTACGTTTTGTGTAGCACCTAATTCGCAGTAGCGGCAAGCTGGTACTTCTGGACAAGCTCCTGGTGCGGCTGAAGGAGCGGGGACACCGTGTGCTCATCTTCTCCCAGATGGTCCGGATGCTGGACATCCTTGCAGAATATTTGAAGAGTCGGCAGTTTTTATTCCAGGTGACTAGAATACTGTAGCACTCACTTAAATAAAAACGTCTGGAATAATCTGCTAATAAGTTGTTTGCCTTGCAGAGGTTGGATGGTTCCATCAAAGGAGAGATGAGGAAGCAGGCATTGGATCATTTCAATGCAGAAGGATCAGAGGTACTTGCATGACTTCTTTTTTTTGTACACTATGTTGTGTTGTCAGACCAGACATTAACATATGTGGGGGGGTTTTTTCCGTATTTTTTTTTTTTTTTTTAATATCCAGGACTTCTGTTTCCTGTTGTCCACACGAGCGGGTGGTCTGGGCATTAACTTGGCTTCTGCAGATACTGTCGTCATTTTTGATTCCGACTGGAACCCTCAGAATGACCTGCAGGCTCAGGCCAGAGCTCACAGAATAGGGCAGAAGAGACAGGTAAAACATAATGCATTTTTCAAAAAGCACTCCTTTTTACAATTAGTTTGCTCAAAACATGATTAGAGATGGATATAAAAATTATATTCTTTCAAATAGTTTATTCTAAAAACTAGATAAAATTTTTTTAAAAAGCAAGATATTTGAATATCTTCCTAACTCATCTGCTTTTTGAGTGTTATGTTTTTGCAATGCAGTTAAACCATATCCTTTTTTCCCCCCCAGGTAAATATTTATCGTTTGGTGACTAAGGGCTCTGTGGAAGAGGACATCATTGAGCGAGCCAAGAAGAAGATGGTGCTGGACCACCTTGTTATTCAGAGGATGGACACTACAGGGAAAACGGTCCTCCATACCGGTGCTGCTCCTTCTAGGTAACTTTACAGCTCAGTATTACTGGTTTGTTAGAATCCCCATAATTATAATTCAATGGAACTTCAAGGGCTAATATTCTAGGGGGCTGATGTCAGGGATTTCCACCATAACTGTGGCCTACACTGCCATGTCTCAGGGGGGTGGGAGAACAAAAATTAGACCCACATTAGAAGGTCATCAGAGACCCCACTTTGAGAAAAAAACGCTTGACAGTACAGGTTTACTGTATATTTAGATTTGTTTTTTTATTCTTTGTTTTTTAAAGCAGTTCTACTCCTTTCAACAAAGAGGAACTGTCTGCTATTTTAAAGTTTGGTGCCGAAGAACTTTTTAAGGAGCCAGAGGGAGAAGAACAAGAACCCCAGGTGTGTTCATTTGCAGTGGCATGTAAATCACAAAATGGCATAAAACTGTTTAGACCAAGTTAAAATAAGTGTGATGTATATTAATTTGTTTTTGTCTGTAGGAGATGGATATTGACGAGATTCTGAAGAGAGCTGAGACCAGAGAAAATGACCCTGGCCCATCTACTGTAGGGGAAGAGCTCCTCTCACAGTTCAAGGTCTTTTTAAGTTAATGTTAAATTAAATCTCCTGTGGCACTGCATTATCCTGACCACAACAATGGCCTGAGTTTAGGGTGGTATCAACTTGCTTTAATCAGTTGTTCTTTGCGCCTCCAGGTGGCAAACTTCTCCATGATGGAGGAGGAAGATATGGATGCAGATGGCAACCAGAAGACCTGGGATTCAATCATCCCAGAAGAGCAGCGGAGAAAACTGGAGGAAGAAGAGAGGCAGAAGGAGCTAGCAGAGATCTACATGCTGCCCCGCATGAGGAACTGTGCCAAACAGGTTAGAGGGAAAGTCCTACCACCTCTGCATCAGTGAATTTGGCTAAATCCAGAAAGGCTTTTCTACATTTCATTGCATGTCTTTATTTATAGCTAGAAAGATCTGCGCTGTGTGCAGGATTTATTTTTATTCAAGTGTGTTTATAAGGTTTGGTTAGCATTAACAGTGATGCAGATGGATTAATTGGTTGAAAAGGAGGCTGTAAATTTGCCTGGTTTTATTTATCGTTAAGGAGATGGACCATTTCTCATGCTATTTACTTAACTGATGGTGCAGTAAGTCCCAACTCTTGTCATTTTAATTATTTTACACTTAGCCAGTCAGTTTATAATGCCTGCCATATTTTGATTGGTTGAAGACTTCCAGGAAAAGACAGCTATATAAGACAAATAAAATATTATTGGAAATCATTTTCAAGGCCTAAAATTCCATGCCAATGGATCTTGCTTGTCAGACACTTTGATGATGAATGCATAATGTTGAAACTGTTGTACATAAAACTATGTAAAATTGAGTTTCTATAATGCTGATGTATTGATATAATTATTTGCCTGATTTCTAGATAAGCTTTAATGGTAGTGAGGGCAGGCGGAGCCGGAACAGAAGGTATTCTGGCTCAGAAAGTGACTCTGGATCAGATCGAAAGAGACCCAAGAAGCGAGGCAGACCACGAACTATTCCTCGAGAGAACATCAAGGGCTTCAGTGATGCTGAGATAAGACGGTAGGGGGAAAAAAAACACTATAGGGAAAAAAATGTTTTGAAGCTCTTTCTTAAACTTATGTAAAAAGCATCAAAATTTTATTTCACTCCTGTTTTGATTTTTTTTCCCCCCTCTACATAGGTTTATCAAGAGTTACAAGAAATTTGGTGGCCCATTGGAAAGGTATTTGTTTTTTTTGTTTTTTTTTTTTTTTTCCCCAAAATAAATATTTTTGCACAGTTTCTACCACATCCTTTCCTTTGCCCTTACTGAACCTTATGTAACAGGCTGGATGCTATTGCCCGGGATGCTGAGCTAGTGGATAAGTCGGAGCATGACTTGAGGCGGTTGGCAGAGACTGTGCACAATGGCTGCATAAAAACCCTGAAGGAAAATCCATGTGGACCAGAAAAAAACTCGGGTATATAGTTTATGAACTGATTATGTGCAGTTTGATGATCATCACGTAGTAACTCTTCATTACTTAGTGGTGGATTTCTGTGTACATTGGAGAACATAATTGTGTAATCTATATTTACTTTTGTGTTCTTAGGAGGCAGACGAGGAAAGGTGAAGGGACCTACCTTCAGGATCTCAGGTGTTCAAGTCAATGCTAAGCTAGTAATCTCACATGAGGAGGAACTGGCCCCCTTGCACAAAGCCATTCCTGCTGACCCAGAGGAGAGAAAGCGGTACCTTATTTTTATCTTCATAAAAATTTTTATATATAATTGTAAAGGTTTGCTTGTTCATGTTCATTATTTTAATTATCATTATTAGTTATTCAATCTGTAGTTAAGTAGACTTTTTTCTACACAGGTATATGCTTCCTTGCCATGCAAAGGCAGCTCATTTTGACATTGATTGGGGCAAAGAAGATGACTCCAGCCTTCTTATTGGAATTTATGAGTATGGCTATGGGAGCTGGGAAATGATTAAGATGGACCCAGACCTTAACCTCACCCACAAGGTACAAAATACAGTGCTTGTATTTTTTTTATCTCGCTAGAAATGTTTATTGCATAAATTTATGAACCCTGGTTTCTTTGTTTTTATTGGTAAATTGTTACTGTTTTAAACAGCTTTTACCAGACGACCCTGATAAGAAACCACAGGCCAAACAGCTCCAGACACGAGCCGACTACCTCATCAAATTACTTAGCAAGGACCTTGCCAAAAAGGAGGCCCAGAGGCAAACGGGCACGGTGAGAACTTCTTTTTGTGCTGAGTCAGACTTAACAATGTGTTTTCTCATCACTTGCTTTTGTACTCAATGCTTTTAGTTTTATAGCCTTACTGGTATGTGTGTATGTGTGTATGTGTACACACAAGCATTTGTTTTTTGGGATCTATTTCTTTTAAAAAATATTCATACATGTTATGATGTACCTCTGCAAACGATCAGTCATGAAATCAAAGCGTGATCTTGTATTCAAATTGCGTCTGGCGCTTTAATTATTGTCACAGGTGGCAGCAGGTCTTTAGTCCCATTCAGGTTTAGTAACATGAACAGGCAAGCCTAGTTGAGCTGTACCACAAATCCAGCTTTTGGGGAACTTTCTTCTTTAAACCTTAAATTTGCCACTGAACACACAGGGGTATTGGCTATGCTTTAGCTAATGTTAGATGGAAATATCTAGCATTGACTTTTGTTGGGTCACTACCCTATTTAAAGATTGAGTTATGTATAAGGTCAACTTGGGGGTTTTTTAATTTATTTTTTTATCATGCATAGGTTGCTATAGAAATTCTTAACATAATTCTTATCAATGGATGTCTTGGTCACTAACACTGCTGCTATACTACTTGGTATAAATGTTTATTCCTAATCAAAATGAGCCACCTTGGTAACATTTATAATCAAAATGTGCATGCTATATGATGAGTGGGAAGATAGCAGCCCACCATTATAAGATCAATTACCTGTGCATTTTGGCAGACTGGCTATTTTACCATGTTATTTAAAAGCTTTACATATTTGAGCATGTCTTCTAGCATGTTTGAGGCTCAATAGATGTATGCAAAGCTGTCAACTTTTATTTCTAAAGTTGCAGTATATTGTACACATTGTTGGGAATTGATGGCTTGGCTTTTTTTTTTTTTTTTTTTTGTGTGTTCCTTTAATCGGTTGCCCTGGCATTATACTGTATGTAGACATAAGGTGTCCATTTTAGACAATTTACACTGTGTATATAAAATCGTTGTGGCATATTATTCAGCCAATGTTCTGTAACATTGCTGTCATACAACTGATAAGCATTATAATTTACTAACACTTTAAAATGCAGCAGTATGTCCTTGCACTAAGATGGAATGAAGTAAAGCTAATATAGAATGTGTGATTAGTTAAGAGGTGAATGTCTCGCTCCTAACATGAATCATAGAGCACGCTTGGCTGTGCTGCCCTGTTAGTCTTTAAGAAGGCTGTAAAATGATAGGAAGGTCATTCACACTGCCTTTTTGATTAGCTGAAGATATGCACCATTGCACTTCCTATAGTGAGAGAACTATGTGCCACAAAGTGGCTTGTGCTTGAGTGCACAGGAAGCCACTTCCCCTCCCTAGGGTGCCTGTGATATTTTCGCTCTCTCACCTTTCCATGTTTTAATGGTTTGATTTACCTTAACAGATTTATTGATGGAATTTTTTTTTTTGTGCTGTAGGCTAATTCTCGAAAGAGGAAGCCACGTGGAAAGAAGAACAAAACTGTGAAAACAAAAGTGGAGGAAGTGGTGAACAGTCTGTCCTCTGCTCCACCCTCCGAGAAGAGCTCAGACGATGAGGATGACAAGGAAGATGAAAAGGTATGTATTGATGTCCGTTACTGCTGTGGTGGCCATTTTTATGTATTTTATTGTTAATTGGACTGCTTTATTTTTCTATGAAATGTCCATGCAGTTTATTAAAAATTTGGTTTACCCTATTTCTATCTTAATGCTTAAACATATTTATGCTTTTAAGGGAGTTTAAATAGGAGTGTATAAAACCAGACACTAAGACCTGTTTAATAGCTATTTTACCAATCTTTTTTCCAAGAGTTTATCTTGAACTTGTTTGCTTAATTTTTTGAAAGAACAAAAAAAAGTTTAATTTATAATTAAATAACTACAATCATTTAAATTTATTGATGAAAGTTATTGTTTACTCAATTAAACGTTAATGTTGATAATCACTGTAAGATGCAAACATGATTATTCAGGGTGAAGGTTTAGAAGCATTGTTGAGGTGTCACATTTTCCCGTCACTTTCACAGGACTCCCCACCCACCAAGCCACCTCCCAACAGAAGGGGACGAGCTTCTGATCGGGTTATAAAGGAGGAGGAAGAAGAAGAAGAAGAAGAGGAGGACGAGGAAGAAGAAGAAGAAGAGGAGGAGGAGGAACCAGAGCTAGAACCACTTGTCAAAGAGCCGGAGGAGAAGGAGATAAAAGAGAGGGAGACAAAGAAAGATATCAAAAAGGAGAAGAAAGAGGAAGTTCGGGAGAGCAAAGAGAAAAAGGAATCCAAAGAGAAAAAGGAGAGCAAGCCGGTGGAGCCCAGAGTAGAGGAGTCTCCCACAGACAAGGTAATTAAAGATTATATATATNNNNTTTTTTACTTTATGAAAATGTATAATAACTTACTGAGTGTTGCATGAGGCTAAGGTTAAAGCCTGAAAATCTTTATTTACTTTAGCTCGTCTTGTTTGTTTCTATAAAAAAAAAATTTTTTTAAACAGATGCCTGAGATAAAATCAGAAGTTCGGGAGAAGAGCAAAAAGGTAGACACGCCCATCCATATCACTGCTGGAGGAGAGAATGTTCCGGTCTCTGAGGAATCTGAAGAGCTGGACCAGAAGACCTTTAGCGTGGTGAGTCACAGCTCACTGTACCCGTAACTCGTTCTGTTCCATTCACACTTGGGTTCAGATGTCTTTCACATCAGCATGTAAGCAATCGCTTACACTTTAGTTCTGTAGTACTTGTTATTTAGATCTAATGTAGGATGTTTTGATTAACATTTATCCATAATCATGAAACTAGGCCATTCTTGCTAGCCGGTGTCTTTAATTCACCAACACTAGTAAATTGATTATCCGTATGTTTTGACAGTGTAAAGAGCGCATGCGGCCGGTGAAGGCAGCCTTAAAACAGCTGGATCGTCCTGAGAAAGGTCTTTCTGAACGTGAGCAGCTAGAGCATACTCGGCAGTGCCTAATCAAAATTGGAGACCACATCACAGACTGTCTAAAAGAGTACACCAACCTTGAACACATCAAGCAGTGGAGAAGGTGCGTATACTTTTCTATGGAAATTACTTTCATGTTACTTGTTTTTAAATATGGAATTATTAAGGAATTCAGTTAGAACATGTTTATAAACCTTTGACTTATTTTATGACAGAAATCTTTGGATATTTGTTTCCAAATTTACGGAGTTTGATGCAAGGAAATTGCATAAACTGTATAAGCATGCAATCAAGAAAAGACAAGAAAACGCTCAGGTATGTTCCTGCTTTTAAAAGCACTGTATTAGGTGAAATGTAGTGTAATGACCGTTTTATGCACATGCAATGTAGCTATGTTCCATATTTTTTAAAGTTACAGGATTTTGTTTTTTCATTTCAGACGGCGGACCAAAACACTAGCACTGTAAATACACAAGCCTTTAGACACACAGGTATGACTCACTTGTTGTGTCTGCATTTACTCACATTTTATTTGAAATCTAATTGAAACATCATCGAAATTGCAATTTATTTAAGTATAATTTTATTATATTTATTATAATTATTTTTCTCTTAAAAAGTGCTATGTTGTATAAAATGTCACTGTGTGTACAAAATGTTTGTAATAATGTTTGTATAAATAAAGCTGACAAAGAAAAGAATGTTAAAAGCACTTAATGAACATTTGAAATGATGTTCCCCTTTATGTTTTCAGACATTGAGAGGTTAAAGGACTCTCAGCAGGATGAGAGCAGTAGAGACAGCTACAGTTCAGACAGACACCACTCGACCTCACGCAGCCACGAGCAGAGCAAAGAGCGCCACTCTGGCGATTCGTACAGGAAAAGCTCTGACTCCAGGAAGAGACCGTACTCGTCTTTCAGCAATGGCAAAGACCATCGAGATCGAGACCACTACAGAGACCGCCAGGACAGCAGGTCAGTCACACGAATCCTGCCAGAGAATTACACTCATGTAGATTAAATGTGCTCATGCTTCTTACTTCAAAGTGAAGTTTTACATTTTTCATTTAACACTCTAATATTAATTCTTGAACAATTAGTTTACATTTCCACAGATAAAGCCAGCTTTGGCAGTGCCATTGCAATTAAAAAATGTATATATTCCATAAATATTTTTTTATTACACTTCTTACACATTCGAATGTGGGTGTGAAGTATTATGCTCATTTATACAGAGAAATTAGATCTGATAGCCCTTAATCTGACTGCAATGTTTGTAAAAATGTTTAATTACTGTCGTCTTGTACCTTCTCACAGATACTACAGCGACAGCAAACATAGGAAACTAGACGATCACCGTTCTAGTCGAGACAACTGGTCAGACAGCAACAACAAAGATCGTGTACACTCGGAGCACCGTTCCCACTCGGACCACCGCCCCAGCTCAGACTATAGCCACCACAAAGCCTCTCGTGATTACCGCTATCATTCAGACTGGCAACTGGAGCAGCGTACTTTAGGTAGCGGGCCACGTTCTCCTCGAGACCAGAGATCACCCTACGACCCCCGATCGCCCATGGGCCACCGGTCCCCTTTTGAGCACTCTTCTGAGCACAAAAGCACGCCTGAGCAGGTTTGGAGCAGCCGTAAGACATAGCGCTAGATCAGCCATAGATACACAAAAGCAGGAAATGCCTTACGGGACTTGTGGCCGCTGTACTGCGCACCTGAGCTTTTCTTTGACGCTTGGGGCAGATCTCTCCTCTCCTCTCCAGGATAAGTTTAAATAATTGGGGAGTGAACACAAATAACATATTTTTGTATTTAATAGTCCTGCTGCACCGTTTCCTAGGTGTAACAGTTTGAGGTTTCATTTTTAATTATTTTTATAAAGTGACTACTTTTTTTGGAGGGGGGTAGGGGTGGGTTACACACAAAAGAATCCTACACACTCGTGTTCCACCACTGCCTGTGACACTGGATTCTGGCATTGACTTACCACATTTGTAATGCAGCTCTTGATTTAAAACAGAAGTGTTTGAACAGAGGAAACTATCAAAATGTACTGTCTGGATGCTGGGCTAAGAGTAAAAGGGTCTCTCTTCTGAGCAGCCTGAAGGACTGGGGTTCACCTTCCAAAGTTACCTCGTTTACAGGTTTTTTTTTTTTTTTTTGTATGTTTGTTTGGTTTCACTCATGTGACCACCATGCCGTCATTTTGTTTTTCTTTGCATCGTGCTTGAATTATTTAATTCTCAGCTGTACCATAATCTGGATTCTGTTTTGCAAGCATCTGAAAGTCATTTTCGTAAAAATAATTGTACTACTGTAAATTATTGTATAAAAGTAAATTGAATGGGCTTTTTCTTCTCAGGCTTTTTTCTTTATACTAGTCGTTCCCTTTCCCCATCAACTCAGGCTTTTTTGTGTCAGTTGTATTGATTTAACGTTTCTATGTCCATAGGACAATTTATGTAAATTATGTTATTTACAGTGTAATTTGGGGAAAGGGGAAAACTAATGTCTATTCCTGTGAAAAGACTTTCTTCAATCCCAGATTTTTTTTTTTTCTTTTGAAATTTACACATTAAAGATGTCTCTAAGTTGTTTAACAAAACAAAAAAGGAAAAAAAAGCCTCACAAAACTGTGAGGGGGTGATTATAGTTAGAGGCACTTATGTGAAATTGAACTACTTTTCTTTTTCTCTGAAATTCCATCCTTTTCTTTTTCCTTCCTTTTTTTTTTTATATAAACATAAATGTAGGCAATAATGTAAAAATCTATGCAGCCCAAGTGTATTTCTGGTGAACGGCCCAATCAAGTCAAAATGCTGTTACAGTACACACTGTAAATAGATCTCTATATTTCAAATCAAATTTACACTGAAAATGCATGGATTTTTTAAAAAAGGTAATTGTTTTATATAATTGTTTATAAAGTCATTAAACTCAAATCACTGTTTTCACCTGTAACATGGCTGTTGGCATCAGTTCACATCACATGAAAGGTTTTTATTTGTTTGTTGTTTTCCCCCTCCTTGCCTCCGTTTATACTTGCATTTGACTGGTACAAGTTCAGTTATACTAAGGTCCTCAGCTCAAACTGTGATCTCCCTTGGTCCGAGTTACTCCAGTATCTCCAATATAAGTGATTAGTATTTTTCTTTTCCAGTAAAGGTCCAATTCCAACAATTTCCATTATCCATCATATTAAATTGTCATTTCCAGCCTAAGTGGTTCATTCTGCTGGTCAGCAACATCTGCAAAACCCCTGCAATGATAATGTCTTGGGTCAGTGAAATACCCGCTCTGAATGCTACTTAAGTTTGTGCTTACTGTTAACTCTTGTGTTCAACAGGGTGATTCTCCACATAGCGAATCGTGTGTGTGTTTTTTGTTGAACATTTTTTCACTACATGAAGACCTGGACCAGACAGCTGGACCCACAATAGGGTGTTAGAGCAAGGGGGCGGGGCTAGCAGCAGAGTTCGTTCCTGATTGGTCAGACACACCGCGTCATTTAAAACGCGACACAATAAACACAAAAACAGCCGCCATTTTTTTTTTTTTTTTTTTTAAAAGAAAAACATTACAGAGTAGTTATTTCTTCTAAAATGGAGAAAACTGAGCCGTGGCACAACAAGGAGACGAAGACACTAATAGGCATCTGGTCAGAGGATGAGGTGCAGCGGGAACTGGAAGGTACTGTACGGAATCAAAAAGTGTTTCAGAAAATCTCGCAGCGCATGTGGGATCTGGGTTACAACCGCAGCCCTGATCGGTGTCGCGTCAAAATAAAGAAACTCAAACAGGACTACAGGAGGCTGAAGGAGTACAACAAGAGGAACGGGACGAACCGGAAGACGAATCAGTGGTACGAGGCGCTGGACGCGGTGCTGGGTCGCAGGACGGAGAGCGCGTGCAGGACGGAGTCCTCCGCTTCCCTGCTCGAGGCGGTGATGAGCTCTAACGGCGTGGAGGACAGAGTGGACACAGACGAGGACGTCTTATCAGGTTTTTTTTTTTTTTAAAAGTTTTTTTCTTTTTTCCTTCTGGCTTTAAATATTACCTTTGCAGCTGTAACCTGCAGCCTGTTTCTTCCCTCAGTCTGTATTGATAACGCAGATGACAGGAGCAGAACCAGGATCAGTTCCCCAGTAACGCTTCCCCTGTCTCCTGGACTGTCCTCTCCTGCGTCCAGTAACATTACGGCTGAGGAGCCCAGACCGAACCTGCCCCGTGTCAGAGGTAAGATCAGCCCTGGATTTGGGATGGTTTCTTAAGACAAAGCTCCCGCCTCAGGTCCGTGTGCATGGGTTCTCCTCAGGGTGCTCCGGTTTCCTCCCCCCAGACCAAAGACATGCATATTACACTAATTTGCATTCCCAAATTCCCCGTAGTGTGTGTGCACCCTGTAATGGATGGCTAACCCCCTCCGGGGTGTACCCCGACACCTGCCCAAAGTCCCCTGGGATAGGTTCCAGGCCCACCTGACCCTGCGCAGGTTAAGCGGTATACAGAAGACGAATGAATGAATGTTATGTCAAAGCTCTACTAAAACCATACTATTGATTTTAAAGATGAAAAAACACAGAAAAGCCATTCTGACAAATTTAGGTTATACAGTATAGGGATTGTTTAAACTAGTGTTAGACATTAGGGTTTGAGAGATGACAAATATCATAACACCCTATTTAAGTACTTTTTTTTTTTTTTTTTTAATGACCACAGCATTTAGGATTGCAAATAAAAAACGCTCAGCAAAGCAGCACTGTTGCATTTAAAACTGAATGTTTTCTGAGCAAAAAATACAAGCATTTGAAACCATTTCTGTCATGTATTAAAATATTTATAAGGTCCATCCATTGTAGGGTATGAAAAACGGTGTAGATTTTAGAGTCTGGCATCATCTATTCAATAGCGGTAAACATTTGATGTTCAACAGAAGGTTGCTCATTCATTCATTTTCTAAGCTGCTTATCCTTATGTTTAAGGATTTTTTTTCCCCAATCATCCGGGCCCCTTTTCCAAACAGGTTGGAATCTGCTGCCATTAGGACGACTGCGAGCCTTCACAGGAGAATTTCCTGCATAACTCATACGAACTCGCATGTATACATATCAAACTCGGTCCAAGCAACTGCACATTAACTGGCCTTAAACTTGTGCCATATACAGTGACATCAGCATCCAGGGTTTATTAGAGATCTTAGCCAGCTCAAAAGTCACACAGGTTGTGTAGCACTCCCAGGTGGCATTGTCTTTTTGGAGGTCTGAACATGCTCAAAAGGCACGCAGGTCGTGTGGTGCCCTGGTGGCGATATCTCAAGTGCCTGGGCCCGCTCACTGTTGCTTGCAACTATATATATTTTTTAATACTGTGATAGTGACTGATATTTTTAAGTAAATCATTAGACTGTCCTTGAAGTTCTCAGGTCATTAACCTGGTTACTAGTTAACCACATTTTGCGTAGTTTAAATTTCTATGCAAAAAACTCCATTGTAATCATAAAGCCCATTTTAACATTTGTTTAAATGCATCAATGCATATTTTTTTAGATTCCAAGCAGTAAACTTATTTATTTGTAAGTTACAGGACTAAATAACACTTCAGCTGTGAAATTACCTACTGTTCGTGAACAGTTACACTTTTAGTTATGCTCGTCTGAACCCTGATTTCTGTATGTGCTTGTTTCCCAACATGGCTTACAACAGTATTTCCCGCTTTGTCATTCACTCTGCTCCACCCAACTACCCTGCTTCCTCATTTTCTCCTTTCCTGTTCCTCTTTTTATCGACATGTTTAAACTGACTAGTTACGGCTGTGTCATTTTCAAAGGTTTCCTGAGATCCGGTATGTTGGTCGTGTTAACCACATCACTTGTTTTCATGTGGTGTTTCTTCTGAAAAGCTGTGACAATCTGTTAACCAATCATCTTCAACAAGCTTTACCCACACTTCACAATATTAAAGTGACTATTTTTGATTTTGTAGATTACAGTGTTCAGCCGCCCCCAGATGACTTTCACATTGATGACCTGCCCTGTTTGTGGTTGTGTGCACCAATTATTTATTACGTACCGTATGTTTCATCAGGAAAGAGAAGAAGATACTCGAACCACATTGATGCTATGAGAGAGATCTTCCTTATGGCAGAGGATCGCGAAGACAGGCGGCAACGAGTCCAGCAGGAATTTGAGGAAAGACGACTTCAGGTCCTGCAGGAGTTGGAACACTCGGCTGGGATTCGGGAGGCAGAGCTGATCAACACTCTGGCACAGTTTAACCAAGGACTGCTCAGTGTTATGGGACAACTAGTATCAGTCATGACCAGCAACCACAGTCCTCAACCGCCACCTTAAAACCTTAAAAAAAAATTTGTTGTTGTTGTTGAATGCACTTCCACATTAATTTATAAAATTAGATGTTTTTTTCAGTACACACTTTCCAGTGTGTTTTATTGGAATATTTTATTACAGCTCCTTTTATTAGGTACAGCTACCAATTATTAAAAAAAAAAATCTAAACTTTTTAGATACACAAATACTCGATCAGATGTGATTTAGACAATGGGTCAGTCTCAGTCCATGAGTGACTCTGACATGGGAGTGTGTGTGTTGCCGGTATGAGGGTAAAAGGCTCAGCTGCTCGGTAGGTGCGCAGCTCGTCTTTTACCACGTACTGTTTGTGTTCATCCTCCAATACTATTAATCTGTATCAGAGCATTGACCCCCTTTCACACCACACACATACTTGTGTTCAAATAGGAAAACACTATAATGTGCAGTTACTCCAGGTCCAGCGTTGGGAATCTGAATGCATTGGGAAAAACACATAACAGAATTTCGATACATCTAAAAAAAAAAAAAAAAAGTGACCATGTGATATCTGCAAATTTTCAATGTCAGAATTCTGTAAACATGCAGTTTGAACACCAGAGGTCCTAATCTGCACATCTCATGTGATTGTTCTTTTGTTAAGAGCTGCTAAGATTCACCTGCATTATACGTTTATAAAACCGAACGACTGCGGTATATCGGTATATGTTATATTAACACCGTAACCACGCCTACCTATGGTGCCTGAGAAAGAGGCCACAGAAGTTGGGCTTTTTTGCCGACTCTATATAGAGTTCTGTTTCTGTTACAGAGGTTTTTTTTTATGTTTAATCCCCAGGTCAGATGCTTTATTTTATCAAAAATACTTGTCATTTATTTATTTTAAAGATACAGTACAGCTATAGTATGTTTAGTTTATAATATGTATAATAGTAGCAACTTTTAATTTATTTAATTTTATACAGACGGAAATACACATTTTGTATTATAAAAATAAAATAAGTCTTTTCAGTCATCAGTTTTCTGCTTTCACATTTTGCCATACTTTTCAGAGTTGTATCATGATTGGAATGCATCATTACAATTTCAGTTTTTTTTTTTTATTTCTTTATAATAGATTTAAACCCAGAGTCGTCTGCTGTTTATATGCCTTAATCAAATAACGGGAACGTACAATTGTCTGTGTTTATATAATGCACCAGGGCATCTCGCACACCCACAGCTGCACCTTCAGCATCTTCCTCCGGTGGCAGTTCTACTAAAATCTGCTCTCCTGCAGCAGGAGGGTCCCATTCCTCGCTGTAACGTTCACAATGTGCTTCACATAAGTTGTGGAGGACACAACAGGTGAGCACCATAGTTTTCACCAGGTCTATATGGCTGTCGTTGCGTTTAAGGAGGCATCTCCATCGTCCCTTCAGCCGACTGAATGCCTTCTCGGCCACACTGCTTGCCTGGAAGATTTTCTGGTTGTACATTGTCTGTTCCTCCGTCAGCTGCCCAGTGTCTGAGAAAGGTTTCATGAGCCAGCTTTGCAACGGAAATGCAGCATTACCTAGAAGGTAGTAGCCAACATCAAGGCCGGCAACATTTTTGGTGTGGTTAGGAAATAGTCCTTGTCCTATGAGATCCCACAACCCTGACACATGTAGAACTGTAGCATCATGCATACTGCCAGGACTTCCTGCAAATACATGCCAGAAGAGCCCGTTTCCATCCACAACTCCTTGCAGTATGATAGAATGCCAGCCCATGTGGTTAAAATACTCAGCATGGTACTCAGTGGGGACGTTCGGGATATGTGATCCGGCGACAACCCCAACACACTGTGGAAGTCCATATCTCTGCTCGAAGATCAAGGCCATTTCCATAAGCTTGTCATCATTTGGGAACGGTATCAGTTCTGGCAACAGTACCTCATTAACTGCTGTGCAGAATTCACGAACGCATCGCCACACCGTAGTAACGCCAACGCCAAACAAATGTGAAACAAGTCTTAACTCGCTGTTGGTGGTCAGCTTCCATAGTGCAATGGCTACACGTTTTTTGATGGGAACGCAGAGACGGAAGTTGGTGTCCCGCTTCTCCATCGTTGTTCGCAACCTGTGGCAAAGATACAGGAATGTGTCTTTGGACATTCTGAAATGCTGGCTCCATTGCTCATCTGTAAAGTTGGGAACTACAACAGTCCACCAATCGTTTGCTCTTTGATGGACCCAAACGGAGGGTGGCCTCCGACGTAACTGATAATACAGCTGCATCTGAAACACAAGTCACACAAAATCTAACATTAAAAGAAACCAATCAAAATTTAAACACCTTTAAAGAGGATACCCACCCTGAATGACTTGGATAATCAACCAGGAAGAGCAAAAGCATTCACATGTTTCCTCTGAGGCATGTGACACCAGCCAGCTTTTTGAAGTTCAAAGTGCTGCTCATGCAAACGTTTGCGGTCGAGTCAGAGACGCTGTCGGCTCATACCTGCTTATGGCACTTGCTTTTTGTTTTACCTGATGTTCGTTAGCACTTTAGTCCCGTAGTCTGACCAGATCGCTCATCTCCTCATCTGCGCTCTCTGTTCCAACAGATTACATTCCATCGTCTCCTAGATTGCCATCTAAGTGAGCCAAGTCTGTGCTGTAATTTAGTGTGACCATGTCCTAAACCTGCACTGGATTTCACACCTTCAGCTTCATTGCTCACTGTCTCCAACACTGGCTTCAGTATAGCTAGAAACCTATCTATGCTATAACAGTTAAATCTTACTATTATCATCCTTGAGACCTTTTTTTTGTTTTTATTATATTTATATCACACCTCAAGTGTTAAGGCTTCGATTCCCGACCTCAGGTCTGTGTGCGTGGAGTTTGCACATTCTCTCATATATACACAGTGGCTTGCAAAAGTATTCGGCCCCCTTGAACTTTTCCACATTTTGTCACATTACAGCCACAAACA
>JAQQZT010000009.1:18272868-18288056 GCA_030068275.1 Clarias platycephalus | reverse complement strand
GCTGGAATCTATAATCACACCGAGGTCTTTTACTGTTGCACTTGATGGAACAGAAAGGCCATCTACAGTTACAGTGTGATCTCACATCTCTTCATGAGTTAATGATTCAGTTCTGATTTCAGGTTACATTTACAGCATTTGGCAAATATATATATTTTTATATTCTAGAGTGACTTACATGTATCTGATTTATATAACTGAGTAGTTAAGGGTTAATAGCTTTGGCCCATCAGTGGCAGCTCAGCAGTGGGGTTTGGTATTTAAACTCACAACCTTCACTAGTCCAACATCTTAAACTTGGAAAGACTACTGCCCGTACAGGATACTTTCAGTGTGTCAGTTCACAAATGTCCATATGGATTTATTTAATAATTTCTGGTATCTTCCGACTTCTCAAAGCATGCTAGTAGTTTTCCTCCACCAGCATCACGTAGTGACCTGGCCACTATTCTGCAAGAAGAATGGCTCAAAATCTCTCTGGTCACTGTGCAGGACTTGCACTGTCATTCCCAAGACGAATTGATGCTTTATTGGCTGCAAAAGGAGGCCTAACACAATACTAATGAATTATTGTGGTCTAAAACCAGGCGTTTCAGTTCCTGTGTGTATATATATATATATATATATATATATATATATATACACATACACTTGTTAGTACCTGTTGTGGAAAAAAATTGTAGAAATAGTTAAAAGATAAGATTAAAGCTAAAAATAAGCTGATCAACTTTAATGTAATCAGTGATATTATTTCAGGTTGAAGCACACATACAGTACATGTCTGCCTGCAACAAAGATGATGAAGATTAATTCGTTACAACTTAAAACTGTGATTTCACAAAAATTTAGTTTGGTGTGATATTATATATTATTGGTTTCAACTGGATTGGTGACTAAATATTAAAAACAATTGTACAAAATGTACCTAGTTCATGGCAGGATTTTGAATCTACTACCATTTAATTTTATTACAAACAATGGGAATGAGGATATAGAAAAGATATTACGCCTTATTGCACCTTGTTTACGCTTGTTCGCTGTCAGCTCAGCTTGCTCGCTGTCAGCCAAATACACTCCCTGTTCGGTAATCAGAGAGTGAATCACTGATATGAAATTGAAAAAAATAGATCGAATAAAGATTACGTTTCGTCTTAAAATGACTCCAGTGTGTTAAAATTCACGCCAGTGCTGTTATTTCAGTGGGGAAAATAGAAACTAAACTGTAAAACATTCAGTTTAGCTTTTAATAATCTATTGGTGAAGGTGTAGATTAGATTATTATTATTATTATAGATTATTAATCTATTATTATCTGGCACATAACTGTTTATAACATCGCTTTTACTCAACATTTTGACTGATGGTGCAGGTTAAACTTAAAAAAAATACAACAAAGTGCACTCTACAGTGAAAAACCACACTGTTAGACGGTAGGAGGTAAGAGTTTTATTTACTAGGACTGAAGCACAGCAGTCGAACATCATTTGCATTTGGTATTATGTGAAATACATATTTAAACAGAGCTCCCTTCCAGGCACTGCTATTTGCACAGAGAACCACCGAGCGAAACCAGTAGGAATATTCCAGTTGTTTACAAAGACACACAAAAAAAATAAAGGCAACATTTATTTATTCAGGCCTGTGATCATCCTTGGGGATGTGTACCAATTGTGCATATCGGCATGTTGTCTCTCTCACTGCTGCTTAGGAGCTCTTTTTCTCCTCGAAGATGATGTTAGCGGAGGCTTTCTTGACTACAAGAAAAACATAAGACATAATTAATATTAAATCACAGAGTAAATCACAAAACATAATCCGATTCATAGTTTGTGCACACTTCATAAAGACAACGGGTTATAAAAGGTCAGAATTCTCTACTTAAAGTAATTAAATATTCCATTAACAAAGGAGGAAAAGTATTTATCATTAGAAATAATTACAAGTGATAATCATGGCTCAGTTAGAACTGACATCTTAAAATGAACCCAGCTGGAAGCCGATTACATGATATGAAACTTATAGAAAATATTAGAACTATACATGGAAACATTAACAGTCTAGGGTTAAAAAAAAACATAATTAGGCAATATTACATGATAGGGAGTGATGTTTTACTTAATATCAGCATGGCGGTGACGTTGAAGCCATATGACTTGCGTGTGCTCTGGTGCTTTAAGAAATAACACTACAGCTCTGCTGGTGATATCAGTCAGTGTAATTAACAATTTATTTATTAGAACACATGTGAAGCGGAGTGATGCATAAAGTTAAACGTCCCAGTGCTCAATATCAGCACTCATGGAATTCTCTAGTCCGATCAAATTACTTGGTCAGAACTAACTGTTATATAAAGCTGTTATATAAAGCAGTTTGGAAAGCTGTACACAAATAATGTATTATGAGATGTCTCTTAAAACAAGTTACTCCTCTAGGCTAACACATAGTTATAAATATCAATGCAAACAGGGATGCAAATCAAATACACGCACGCAAGCCAATCTAATAGGAATACCTGTATACTTGATCATTGTTGCAATTACCTCATCATCCAAATATGTGCAAAGATTATAATGCGGAAAATCATGCAGGTTCAGGTCAAGTGGTTTGGGTATTGTTAAAATCAAACATGTGAACAAGGAATGATGTGACCCCAGACACTTTGGGTTTGGTTGTTGATACCAGATGAGTATTTCAGAATTGCTGTTCTGGGATTTTCTCACACAACTGTCTGTAAGGTTTACACACAATGGTGCGAAAAACCAAAGAAGATAAACGGGCTCGTACAAAGAGCAGGCTGATACAGAGAGAGAAAATGGATCTTTAACCTCTCTAATGAGACTTGCTTTTGCTTTATTAATCATGCGCGCTGTACACACATGCATATAGACACAAAATAATCTATGTTTCACACGCACACACGTGGTCACAGTGTTACAGTAAAAAGTACACGCGTGCACGGATGTTGATTATACCAGTAAGAGACGCGCACTAAGGCCCAGCAGGGGAGACGATTACCCACAATTCCGCAGCACAAGAGAGAGAAAAAACGTTGGCTCAGTTGTGATCACATGACACTCTGCGTCAAAACAAGAAGCGCATACGTGATACATGATACTCGTAAACCAAGACGTTGTTCGTTTTTCAAGTCAACATTTATTAAAAATCTTTGCTCGTCTTGCGAAACACTCGCAATCCGAGGTTTCACTGTACCGATGATGATCAGGATGATCAGGAAGTCTGCACCCTACTCTGAGGATGGGGTGCCAAGCCATTACAGGGCACATAAGCACACACACTCACACAGAGAAGTATCAATTACCCTAATCTGCATGTCTATGGACTTCAGGAGGAAACTAGAATACCCGGAGGAAACCCATCAAGCACGGAGTGAACATATAACCATATAGACCTGAGGCGGGAATCGAACCCTCAACCTTTGAGGTGCGAGGTCTGACTGCTTCTTCACTACCGTTCCACGCATTGTTTAAGATTTAGTTTCTGTCCCGTAGCCCATTCTTTATCAGCATTTTCCTTTTGAGCTACGTAATGACACCTGATATAGATTCCATACTGATTAGACCTTTATTACCAACTGGAACAGTTACTCAGTAAACAGATTAGTATTTATATGGCAGTGCAGTGACAAAATCACTGCTGTGACATGTTTGTTTAGGCCGGGCGTGCTTTCCAGTTTTCCATTTAATAAGCAGGTGATGCAAGAGGAGGAAGCATTACCCCATGTGGTTGCCCAACACAGACAAAGGCGTAATCAGTCATGACAAACCTATCCGCTTAATGGATTATTCTTAACTTAAAAAAAAAGCAAAAAGCAACATACGGCACGGCAAGAAATCAAGTTTTGTATTATTACCCTCATCTTTGACTTTATCCGCGGCCTCGGATGCTTTGTCCTTGAGGTCTTTCACCACAGTGTCGATCCTTGCCTCGTTCTTTAAGAAGAAAGGTCGAATGATGCGTGTGTAGATCTGGATCGAGCCGTTTGAAGGAGTTGGAGCCATGCACCACAACAGGAAAGCGCACTGAAACAGCAAAAAAAAAAAAAAAACATCACTATTTAATCTGACCTCAGAGATAGCACTTTAAGAGCGGGGTTTTAATTACTCTGCACAAGATGTGTGCTAGAGATGTGAACTGAAATGGTTTTAGTAATTTGATAATTAGGAAAATATCTGAGATGATGATGATGATGATGGACTGCCTGGTGATACTCTAAAGCACTGCAGACTGAAGCTCAATTGTACATCATGAACATTTCTCTAGCAGGGTTTTATAACTCACACAGCTTAAAAATGGCTTTGTTCTCCCCAGATATCACACATTTCAACACTGACTGATTAACGTATTTAAAAACAGAAAGACCTATCAGTCATCTTAATGCCAAAGCATGAACAAACATTCCCAACCTTTACTCCCATCTTAACAAATAAAACTGTGTGAGTATTGACAAAGCAGTGTATGTGTAAACTATCAGGATAGGAGATAGGGTGGAGACATACATTTATCATCAAACACACACACGCATACCTTTCCGATGTAATAGAACGGGAACCAGGACAGGAAGATGTCCGCGAAGAACTCAGCGACGCTAAACACTCCATAAACGACCCAGTAGGTGAGCCATTTCGTGTCGTCTTCTTTGTCGATGCTTTCAATGGCTTTGATTCTAGAAACAAGTAGAAGGGTTTCTGTAAAAAGGATACGTCATTAACCCGCTCCCCCCCCTCCTCTAACAACACAAAATACTTTTTTACAGGCCAAAATCAATACATGCGGCTAAATAAAGACATAAAGACTTTGATGTCTAATACCGAATTTCTTTTTTTTTTTACTAAACTGGAACATACAGCCTTCACCATTTTCAGCTTCCTCACACTTCCACAGCTCGATTCTGAATACCGAATTTGACGTATACTAACATTTATCTATCTCTGCGCCAATTTGTATTGCTGGGACTTGATAGATTATTGGCAGATTGCGTGGCATAAAGTTTGAAGCACATACAACTCCTATTAGTGTGTTCTAGATGCCAATGAGTCAGAAGGACATGTGGTGTGTGGAGCATTGCCATGTGGGTAATGGATGAGTCACGACAGGCTTCAGTTTTTTAACACAGAATCTTTACACAAAAATTCAAAGCTCCAAGCTTCTAAACGTGGTGGTGTTACACGGCGTGCGTGACAACTCTGCCACACGTTAAAAAACACTTCCTGTGCATGGAAGGAAGTAAAGCCCGCAATACTGAGAGATAAAGATGAGCCTTACTCTTGTGCTCTACTTGGGAAATATAGTACTGTGCAAAAGTATTGAGCTAGCCATCATTTCTTCATATTTTGCTGTGAAAGATCCAGACTTTCTTGTATTGTGTAATGTAGGCTCGAGGAATAGCTCTCCAGGCTCTCTGAAGGTCTCTCATTTTCAGTATATGAGCAGAGGAATGTTTTTTGTTTGTTAAGCCACATCAGCTCATAAGTGACCTATGAATCACTCAAGCACTAAAAAACATCTTACTTAAGGCATGAACCAGTGAGAAACATGTGCAGATGATGACAGATGATCAAGCCAGAGAGATTAGTAGTCTGGTGATGGGGCAGTGGTGGCTCAGTGGTTAAGGCCTAAGGCCTACTGACCAAAATGGCTTCAGGTTCAAACCCCACCAAGTTGCCACTGTTGGGCCCTTCATCAAAGCCCTTAACCCTCAACTGCTCAGATGTATAGCGAGATACAAATGTAAGAGCGTTTGCCAAATGCCACAATGTACGTAAATGAGGCTGAGTGATTGGAACAGACGAGAGGGGAAATGAGGTTGATGAGGTACCACTTTTAAGTGGTATCTTTAGGGCACTTTGCAGCCACAGCATGTCACAGTAAAACATTTTCCCATTCCTTTCATTAAATCTATATCATTTAATTTAATATGAAATTAGAGTTGGCTTAAGACGTTCGCACCGTACTGTAAGCAGATGACATGTACATAATGAAACACATCTACATAATGAAACAACGTCATAATGTGTTTTAATTTTTCTTTGAACCATAAGAAATATTTCACCCAGACAGATATTTTCATATGACCGCACAAGTATGCTGTCTGTACATACATAATTACATGCAACCACACTCTGCAATCAACAACTCGCAATACCCAAATTATTAAGCTAATTATAGTGAATTAAACTGGCAAATTATAGCTGATTACATATAGAGAGGACAAAATAATGATTTGACCATATTTAGACAAGAAAATATAAATACAGTATAACATTGTACATAATGTACAATGTTGCAAAATATACACTCTCCATCCTCTTCAAAAGGAAAACCTGTAACCTGTACATTGTTCAATGTTGTGTATAACATCCTGCAGATACAGGTCAAGAGCTTCAGCTACTTTTCACATCGAACATCAAATAAGTAAAACAAAGTGTGATCTTTGTGATTTTGACCGTGGCATGATTGTTAATGCCAAATGGATTGGTTCAAGTATGTTACAAACTGCAGATCAAAACTCACACGTCAGTCTCTAGAGTTTACACAGAATGGCGTGAAAACCAAAAACTCTGCGTTAGCAACAGTTCTGTGGGAAATTCAGCATAAAAGCATTCCAGAATGAACAACACATCGGATCCTGACGTTACAACAGCAGACAAGCAAAGACTCAACCAGCCGGAACATTTGAAGATCAGAAGAAAAAAAGTCACCTGGTCTTTTCCCACCTAATCTATCCAGTTTGGGCGTGTTTGCGCCCACAATTGCCTCAGATTCTTTTTCTTGGCTGACGGGAGAGGACCCTGGTGTGGTCCTTTGCTGTTATAGCCCATCCACTTCAAGTAAGGTTTGATACCCTGTTCATGCTGAGATGCTTTTTTTTTTTTTCACCATTCTGTGTGTTTCACAACTCTAGATGTGTGTAAAAATCCAGGAAGATCAACAGTTTCTGAAATACTCCAGAAACAAGCATATCTTGCATCAACAACCATGCCACGGTTAAAGTCACAGAGTTCTGCACATACAACTTTCATGTTTAGATGTTAACATTAACAGACACCTTGTCTTGTATCTGCATGGATTTATTCCTTGTGTTACTGCCACATGACTGGTTAAACTGATAACTGCAGAAACCCATCAGGTGTAAATGTGTGCTCCAAATAAAGTTAAACTATATTTTAAAAACTTCAAAACTAAGACAACCTGTTCATCTTACTTACTTGGACATTGTACTTGGTTAATAAAGATGGTCCTTTTTTGTTTTAACTGTAGCTTAAATAAATGTCTTCTTTTTTTTCAGAATTTGACACATTACAACCCAAAATGCATTTTTGCAGAATAAAGAACTACTTTGCATTGGGTATTTCTCCAACTTCCACCCTCAATTCACTGATTATCTTTTCCTCACTACACTACTTTTTCTCCTCTTCTTTTCTAGATCTGCTTTCTTTCTGCCGTTGTGTCCTTTCCCTGCTTGCTCACTGGTGACTGACGCTGGGAGCACATGCTCACCATCTGGCCTCCTAACATGACATAACTGAAAGCTGGGGAAACATTTGAATGTTAATATACAGTATTTAATAATACTGCAAACGAGAATTAGATCATCCAGGGTGTATTTCATGCTTGCGATCAGTGTTTCTAGGATTGTTGATCCACAGAGACCCTGACTAGGATAAAGTGCTTAATATAGACGATTATATTATACTGCAGCTTCAATAAGGCTTACTAATTGGCCTCCTTTATCTAACAATTACAGGATTAAGCCATATACAACAGAACAAATTTGTATAATAGGTTGCTACATCCAATTAATTACATGAGAAAAAGAGATTTAGGATTTAATTAATCTTCGAGGCTAGCACTGTCGGCTTGCGCCTCCAGGGCTGGGGATTCGAATCTTGCCTCCATTCTGAGTTTGCATTTCCTCCCCATGCCCAGTTGGTTTCTTCCCCATCCTCCACTTTACAAATGCCCGTGGCATACAACCGGGTGTGTCAATGTTTGTTTGTGCCCTACGATTAATCAATTAGCATACCATTCAGGATATACTTCCCCATACTTCCCCATACCTTCCCCACACAATAAGACGGTAAACATTTTATCCTGGTCATGATGTGGAGGATCGAAGCCTCTCTCAAGAAGAAGAAATACACCTGCCACGCCGTGACAGCATCGTTCGCGCACACATAAGGACCTGGCAGAAATTTAGAGTCAATTATGGATACAAGAACCATCAGAGAACACAGAGGAAACCCACAGGGATATGGGGTAGCTCGTACGACACTCCATGGAGACAGGTCAAGAGCTTCAGGCACTTTTTCCTTTAAAAAAAAATAAAAATCCTTGTGATTTTGACCCTGGCATGGTTGCTAGTGCCAGATGGACTGGTTTAAGTATTTTACAAACTGCAGATCTCGCACACACCTCACATATCTCTAGAGTTTACACAGAATGGTGTGAAAAACCAAAAACACTGAATGAGCAACAGTTCTGCGGACGGGTTGAGCTGCCAGGAAGAAAATGAGTGTTTACAACCGCGGTGATGAGAAAAGCATCCCAGACTGAACAACACATCAAATTCTGAACCTGATGGGTTACAACAGCAGACAGCCACATACAGTAGAGTAACCCGAGATCATAATGGAGCAGTGGGGCAGCGATTCTACACACTGCGGCACAGATCGCTCGTCCCGCTTTGGATAAATCATAAATGATTCATTGTAGAGCTGGATTTGTTGTATGAAGTGTATGATACTTTGATGATATTTTTACATAGTGTCCCATAGGGATGGATATCTGAGCTGCATCTGCGAGTTTCAGCAATGCCATGCGGTGCCAAAAGTCGTAACGAGGCCTTGTTCCAAAACCACACCCTGGCATACAAAAATAGTACACTCCAAACTCCCAGCTGTCCCAAAAGTGTTTAGGGACAATTAACACCTTTAGGCGGTTACATTTAAAATGAATACAAATGATAGATAACACACACAGCAAAAAAAAAAAATAATAATAATAATTACATTTTAATTTTATTTATTTTTTCATTTTAAAGTGAAAATGTTACTGTCCCATGTGTATGGAGACTTTTGAGTCACTGAGTAGTTGACACACTGGTTAGTGCTGTAGTGTAAGGTTTGTGACACAGCCCTTGTACAGGTTGTGCAATTTTCTTTTTTGTAACAATTACTGGTCAAACACGGAAGCGTGTCATTTTCTTGTGCGCTGTAGAAAAGGGATGAAGTTACAGTGTGTTTGCTTTAAACTTACGATATATATGCAGGATAGACAAATCCGATGAGATTGCAGAGCAGGGAAGCGCCATAACCGATGACGAGATAAATTGAGATAACAGCGATGACAGCTACGGGAAGAGACAGAGGAGAGAGAGGAGAAGATTAATAACGCATCATCATCATCATCATCATCACGCTTACATCACTTACATCAGATTACTCTTAAAGAAATAAAGAAATAAATACAAATAATCCTATATACCAATGCACGGACTAACTATAACCTAAAGCAGCCACACACCCTGTTATTTTGCATGCAATTTTGCGGAAACACGTGAACTGACCGAGCGCGATGTAAGAGCGGCTCACTCCGGTCTTGGCCTCGATCTTCGCCAACCCGTCCGTCATGGCGTTCTTCTCGTGCAGGAACTTGTCGAATCTTTCCTTTAGTGCCTGGGCCATTGTGATTTTTTCCCCCCGTCTATTTATATATACAACGATTACTTGACTATGAAATAAAGTTCGTTAGATACGACGCCCATATAGAGCTCAACCTCCTCCTTTCTCCTTCTGCACAGATGCTGCGTCAGAGAAACGCTAGAACCTGGGTTGCCAAGTCTGAGCAAAATTTCCAGCCCAACGCAACTACTAGAACTGAAAATGTGTAGGTGGACCAGAGTTAGCCGTTGACGGAAAATGAATCTGTAGTTCGAAGAATTAAGCTAACAAATAAGCTGTTTAGCTTTAATGTATTCAGTGATATTATTATTATTATTATTATTATTATTATTATTTTAAGTTGAAGCCAACGTACAAAGATGAAGCCTTTGATTTTTTAAACTGTGATTTCACAAAATGTTGTTTGGTGTCACACCATTATATGGTATTGTTTTGCACTTGATTGGTGGTTAAATATTTGGAAATTGTGCAAAATTTGCCTAGTTCATGGCAAGATTTTGAATCTACAGTCATTTCATCGTATTACAATCAATGAGAAAGAGAGGATATAGAAACGATTTTACACCTGGTTACGCCGAATACACTCGCTGTTCTGTAATCAGAGTGAATCACAGATTCTTCAAACCAGTGCATTAAAATTCACGTATACATCACCGCTTTTATTCCATCCATTAAAATATTAAGTAATCACAACAAAAATATTCAGTTTAGCTTTTCTAATTAATATCTTTTGGTACAGGTGTTTGTCTACATTGAGAAAGTGGCTTATTTTAAAGTAGATTATTAAATCTGGCACATAACTGTTCATAACATTGCTTTTACTCACTATTTTGATGTTACTCAACATTTAAATTTCATTTATTGTGCAGGTTTGACTTCAGGCATATACATACCTAAGTACTCCCAAACTTTCGTTAAATTCTGACCAGTCAGTTTTGTGTGATGCTCATTCTGGCTGAATAGATGTACATATACTGTAGACTTTTCTGAGACTGGTTTTGAGTCCTTCAATGTATGAAAGAGCGAGTTCTGACCAATGTACAGCCAAAACGCTTTTTAAATTTTTTAAATTCATATAGATGATAAAATATATATACTCCAAAATTTGCTAAATTTTTAAGCAGGTAAGGTTAATACATCATTAATATATTTAAGTTGTTGATTTTCCTATAGTGGTTTCAAAATCAACACCTCATTTAAGTAGCGAATGAAAGGCTTGTTCTTAACAGCACAACGACATCTTTCAGAAGACCCGGGGAAACCAGGTTTTAACACTGCTGATGTTTTACCCTGTTATTTGTAAAAGGATATATTTTAAGATTACTAAATATGTCTCTCTAGAGAGGCACGGTGACTTAGTGGTCAGCACTGTCGTCTTGCACCTCCAGGGTCCGGGTTCGATTCTCGGCCAGGTTAAATTCCTGCCTCATAAAGTTCCCCATTCTTGTTCTCCCTTGGTGGGTTTCCTCCAGCTACACTGGTTTCCTTCCACAGTCCAAAGACATATAGATGGCACAACTTCAGGACCCATTAAAGCCCTAAAAATATTAACTCCCCAGATATCTTCAGGGTCAATTTGCTACAGTCTCCATAATAAGGAGTAATATGTTACTAATCATGTAATTTTCATGATAACGCTCTGAGGTACTCTTAAGGAGGAACTGAATTTAAAATTCTATTTTATTTATATAGCGATTTTAACAATGGTCATTATTTTAAAAAAAAAAGTTTTTTACTGTTTATTTTGTCACAGGCGTGTCACAGGCGTGTCACAGGGATTCCTCACATGAAATCACAAGTAGGAGGCGTCATCATTAATCTTTATGGCATCACTGAGTGTAACAGTAGGCAGGGTTGTCTACAGTGAAGCAGGGTACATCAGGCCGAGCTCATTTTGTAGCTATTGAAACCCTGCAGAGCATCTACAGTGTGAGGAGCAGCAGTCAAGTGATCTCGCTGGTAATGGTAGCACACAGGTGTCAGCATCTGCAAGCGGGCGGAGCCACAGTAGCCTCTAGTAACTTATAATTATCCGTTAAACACCTTCTATAGGTGACCTGGTGCATACATTTTTATTATGAAATAAAGAGTGTCTGTTTATTACTAGCACGTCTGTGTATATGACCAAAAGTTTTTGGACACTCAAACATCACACCTATTGTGAATATGTCATTTAATGATTAATGAAAAATCATTCACTCACTCATATTCTATACCACTTTATTTTGTATTCAGGGACGCGGGGACCTGGAGCCTATCCCAGGAGACTTAGGGCACGAGGCAGGGTACACCCAGGACAGGGTGCCAATTCATCCCAGTGCACACACACACACACACACACACACACATTCACACACCAGAGTACCCGAAGGAAATCCACCAAGGACGGGGTGAACATGCAAACTCCGTGCACACAGAGACGGGAATCGAGCCTGGTCGGGAATCGAACCAGGACCCTGGAGGTGCAAGGCGACAGTGCTAACCACTACACCACCATGCTGCCTAACGAAAAATCAAAGAATAAAACTAAAATAAATACACTAAATGTGAATAAAAATAATTCCAAAAACAATATATAATAACATCAAATGCAATTGAGTAATTTCAAAAACAAGAGTCATATACACCCTATAAGTGTGATGGTCAGGAATCCACAAACCTTTGGCTATATAACACACATCTCACCAAGATGTAAAACTAGGTTAAAGTCATCTCCCACTTTACAATTCATCTGACTTAATATGACTGCCTATCTGCATTTGTTTGGTATAGCTAATGTTTGTGAAAATATCATAAGATTTAAGTCTAATAATTTTCTTCAGGAAAAGAAGTGCCAGCAGCAATCTTGTTCAATAAGCATGACAATTTGATGCAGAATTCACCACCCTGGCAACCCTACCTAGAGGCGACGTCACTTCTGAACAAACGCTGTGTGCGCGATACGTCTTTAAACTTTCCTAAAACTGTTATATCATATATTAACTGAATATTTCCAATATTATTGTTATATTCGTTATATTAATTTCCCCACTGATTGCAGCGTTATTACAATAAATACATCAATTATTTCAAGCTTCAAGACCACACCCTTCCTCATTCAGTGCATCAGTGATATGCCAGGGCCTGAACAGGTTTATAACCACAGGATGTCAGGTGTACAGCGACAGGATGCATGTGCAAAATAATCTGGTGTATTTCTACTTACTGTCTTATTACACTAAAGAGTCGATTTAACATATGATTTGTTAAGCCTGGATTAAAATGCATACAAGTAACAGGTGTCAGTTCCAGAGTCCCAGGTTCGATTCCGTTTGTATGGAGCTGTTTGTGTTCTCCCAATCTCTGTTTGTGTTTTCTCCCATTATAAAGTCCTCCCTCTACCCAAAACTGTCTGTATGTGGATTTGCTACCCTAAAATGCCTTAGATGTGATTAAGTGTGTCTGCATAAAGTGCAAGTCATACAATGTGTAGAAAGATAGTTGTGATTCGGCCTGTGTCATCTTGATTTACAAGACCAACATAAAAAAGGCAGAATTAGGGTTGCACATGCTCATTTTTGTAAGGAATGTTCCCTAATCAGTAGCAAACAAAATTATCTGGCCATATTGATCGGCGGTATGTACTTTATAGGGGGAAAGGTGAGGCTTTAACAAATGCCTGAAGCCTGAAGAACACCAATCCAACTGTGAAGCATGGGGGTGGAAGCATTGTGGTGTGATGGTGTGTGTGTGGGGGGGGTGTACACTTCAGAAACTAGATAGCATCATGAGAAAGAAAGATTATCTAGAAATATTCTAAAGCATAACAAACCAAAAAGTTTAAACTTGTTTGTAACTTTAGCATACCTCTAGATAAAATAGCGTAACGACAACAAACCAGCTCTGTCAGGAGGAATAGACAAAAACTCCAGCAAAGTATTGTGAAAAGCTTCATGCTACCCCAAAGGTTTGATTCAATTCAAGCATTTAAAAGACAACATCAAATACTATCAAAATGTATTTACACATTTGACACACTTTTAATCTGATATAGTAAATACAGTCTATGAGCTATTGTGTTGAAATCACCTCTTAGACCTCAAATGTACATGGTTATTCAGAATCAGTTATAAAATACTAAAGTGTCTTTCTTTAACACAGAGTTTTAAAGTTTATACTTGGAAGTGTGTGGAAACAGACGTCTGAAAGTCCCCTGGACAAGGATAAATCTGTGTACTGTATACTTTTTATAGCCAGCAAGTTCTTAAATAAACCCATCTTGAGATGGGTCTCAAATCACACACCATGACCTAATACTTAAAAGTGCTTACTGTCTCCTAATCTAGGAGATCACCACACAGGTCATACTTGCAAAATCAGACTAGTTCCTACAAAACCATTTAAGTAATAATGTTTAATGCATGCGGTGTAAAACAGGAACATCACACTGTGATTATTTTAGATGGTTTATAATTGCGATTTTAAGAAGAAAAACACAGACTATCTGATTCCTGCCTTGGGTCTGTGTGCATGCAGTTTGCACGTCCCTGTGCTTGGTGGGTTTCCTCTGGGTAGATTAGATAAGGCTAATTGGCATTCCCAAATTGCCTGTAGTGTGTTAATGAGCGTCTGTGTATGTATGTATGTGCCCTGTGATGGATTGGACCCCAATTCAGGGTTTTTAAGCTGTAAGGAACCAAAATACCACTAGCACTGTTGTGTGAAGAAACCTAGTATATAGTTATAGTAATATATTTTAGTAATTATACTTTCACCACTAATATATTTATTCATAATTATGATAACACTGCTATACAAGTTATATTGTGTCTAAACTTTATTGTGTCCCATAAAGTATGGGAATTGAAACAAAGCCCCAGCTTGTTTTTTGCTTGTTCTTCCGTGTTGTGTCAACCTAACGTGCTAACAGTTTCCTTCTCCATTGGCTGTTCCCGTCTGCCAGTTACGCGGAAGCGATGCGATTGGCTTGAAATTCATCATTGGTTCCGGAACATGACACTATTGGTCCTTAGAGCACATTTTCCCGCCCTCGCTGAAATGTTTCCCTGGAGTCCCGCGGAGTAGTGAGGCAATATTTTTAGCCGATGCTAATCAGCTAAGCTGCGTCGAAACAAATGCAGATGAACAAGCTAGGCGAGGAGTTTTCATTTTCGTTTTTTTGTACGTTGTTAAATACCTAGTTTGTAACGGACATGGCGGCGTTTATTTGTCGCGGCGGTGCGAATTAAGCGAGCGCGGTTGGTCTGCACGGTTTGTTTTTTCAGCTTAGCGGTTGTGCTAGTTCGGTATGCTTTTGCCTTCATTAGCATGGAGACAAAGCGAGGGGAGATTCCCAACGGCGTATTGGACGACCTCTGCAGGTAGCTGCGTCGTTTAATTAACTCGTATACAACCAGTAAGAAATAAGAAAATAAATCATAGTCTAGTGTATATGCGCTTATTAACGATTTTATCCAGAGTATACGTCACACTGAAGTCACTAACATC
>JAQQZT010000009.1:18254583-18266303 GCA_030068275.1 Clarias platycephalus | reverse complement strand
ATGCCAGAGTCCCGCAGAAAAAGTGATTTACAGGTGGAAACGGTTGGCTACAATTAACGGTCGCCCCCAACCCCCCCCCCCCCCCCTGTCTACGCCGACGATGCCATCGTCCATCGCGATGTTTCACATTAGTCATCGTACGATGCCAAATTGGTCGACATCGCCCAACCCTATTTTGAACCCATCTTGAGTCTGAAATAAAAATATAAATATAAAATTTCATATAAGATCTAGGCTTGTATGTTGCAGTGCATGAGAATCAACAGCCATGTCGTGTCTCCAAAAATCACCATGTTGACAATTTCCGACACTGTGGTAGTGAAATTATGAAAATTTTCTTGTCCTTCCAGATGCGGCGAGTGACGTGCATGGCGTGAATGGGCAGTCGGAATACGAGCATGTTCACTCCTCAAAGTCCTTCCTTAACTTCAAGTTCGATTGCGAGGCAATCATGAAGTCATGCTTTGACTCTTGACTACCTCCATCTTCAGTTTTCTCAATTTTAAAGGCGCAGTTTGTTGCAGTTTGAGCCGTTCTTGTACACTCACATGTTCACATGTTTGTTCTTTGAACAAAAAAGGGCCGTCATATAAAGGTTGTTGGACCAATATGACTTAACATTTGGCATCCACAAAACAAATTTGTGTGTGTGTGAGACTCATAAATGCTGAGAATCATGGGTCATTTTAGATTGACAGCGATGATATTCAGATATGTGCAATCATTGTAATATTTCCCTTTCTTTGAGGTTTTGGTATTTACGTACAGTCACACAGAGACGTTGTTGAGCTTTTGGCACTGAAACAGTAAAAGCTTCTCAATAAAACAACGCTTCTAATTTACCAGGTTCTAGGTTCTGAGCGAGTAGAAAACTATTTCTGATTCTAGTTCTTTAAATCCAGTGTTATGTGTTTCAGCTCTAAAAAAAAAAACCATGATGCACTGCTGTATCCTTAGGATCTGAACACATTGCTTATTTCAGAACCATGTATTTGCTGCATTCTCTAATCTAGAGTAAACTTGGTGTAAACATATTGACAACTTATAATAACAATAACAACAGGAGCCTTAAAAGTCAAAAAGTCCATAAAATTTGGATACCGTTTTTCTTATTTTGCTCTTCTCTATGCTGAGCTATAGAAGATGTTAAAGCTGGAGTTATTACACTCCGCTCATGTAAAAGCTTTCTGAACTAGTTTTCCATGATAAGACTTAATTATCACTTTTGTGTCTGGAAAAGAAAAATCACATTTATGTCTTTGAATGTGAATCTTTTAAGTGATAATTATGTTGTTTTTAAAGGAGCAACTGTATTTTACTTTCCAACAGGCTTTAAAATGCTGCTAGAGTTTTACATGTCACCTGAACATTTTCTGCCATTTTGTTTTTCTTTTATTTTTTTTCAACGTCCTCTGTAAAGTGGCACTGATTCTGTCAAAAGTAAATTCAGTACATGTGGAAATCTCACTCGTATGAAAATGTATCTACACCTCTATCCAGTGGGTACTTTCAGTCTCACCTTGTGTGTGTGTGTATTTCATTTTTTTTAATAAAGCTGCTGTTTTTTGACAGTAATAAGTGTATGGATGATTCAGGTTTCTCACAGAAACATTTTTGATACAGATGCTTCCTCGATCAACTGATAAGTCTCTCCTTAGGAACATTTTGTGTGTCAAGAGATTGTGTACAACGTTGGTATCAATCATGTCTTGCTTTTCAGCAAGCTGTTCTTTTTTGTCATTTTTCCAAGGTTTTCTTTTTTCACCTTACATTATGCATCTCATTTCCTATTTCTGTGGCAATTATTAGAGACATGAAATCACTAAGTCTAATTTAATCATTCGCGACTCTTGCTCATCTTGTACAATTACACACTTGTTTAGCTTCCACTTATGAATTAGAATAAAGGAATTCTTGTTGAATTTATTAAATCACTGTAAAAGTGGCAGAATTTTTGATTGCTTTAAAGGATAAGTAGGAATGTATGAGGGTACTGACGCCAGTGCTTACCTTATGAGTAATCTGATCTAGCACGCCTGATGCCATGGGAAATTCCTTACAGGGTGGAAGTTTTTCTGACCCTGCATGTTATGATGTTCATGTCTCCGATTGTATAAATATAGGCCTTGTGGCAGTGTAATTCCAGGTACACTGACATGTGAGGAGGATTTCCACTGACAACACAGAAATAAAAAATGTTACAAGAAAAAAATTTATTGACCCCCATATCTGCTTTTTTATAAATACAGAGCTGTTCTACAGATATTCAAAATCTATGCTTTAGTAGGAATTTCCAACATCTGAGATCTAATACAAAGCCCAATTTAAAAAGGCCAGGAACTCCCTAATAAAGGAGATCATAGTAGTGAATATAAGGATACAGGGAAAAGCTGTAAAACTTTTTTGCCAATGCTCCAGTAGGGAGCAGCCTGGAAAAACATCAACTACAGAAGACCACTGCAAACAAAGGATACAATCGTTAATTGACTTCCTCACTAATCAACCACATCATATTGGAATTAGGAAACACACCTCCTCCACCATTATCCTAAACACAGGATCTCCACATGGCTGCGTGCTAAGGCCATTGCTTTTCACCCACTTTACACGATTGCACACCCATTTCAAATGCAAATTGAATTAAAAACTTTTTATTCCATAATTACAGTTGCGGACAATTAAATTTGGGTTGGGTAGATTTCTAACGACGAGAAAGGCTACAGACAAGAGATGGAACACCTGGCGAATTAATGTGTGGACAACAGTTTGGTCCTTAACACCTCTAAAACAAAGGAGATTGTCATCAACTTTAGGAAAACAAAGGAGACAGACTATCACCACTGTATATCAATGGCAGGGCAGTTGAAAGAGGAGTTCCCTGGAGTCTTTTTGTCTGAACATCTGACATGGACCCTTAACACTTGGACCTTTAACATGCCTGGTAAAAAGGTCCAAGAAAAACTTTTCTTTTTAGAATGCTGAAAACAAGCACAACTACGACAGAAGCATTTGGTCATTTTTTACAGATGTAAAACTGAGAGCATTCTGACAAATCGGCAAGATTGTGTGGTATGCCAGCTGCACAGGCACTGAACAGAAAGCCCGGAATCATGTTGTTAATGTGGCTCAGTGCATTGTCGGGACAGACAATGCTTGGAAAAGCATCCATGCTAGGCGGTTAAGGAAGAAGGCTAGCAGTAGCATCTGGGACAGAACAGACTCTGGATACTCCCTTTTTAAACAACTGCCTTCAGGCAAAAGGTTCAGGTCAGTAAGATACCACACAAGTAGTCCAAGGAACACATTCTATTCCAAAGCTGTGGCCTCCAACACACCTAACCACACACACAAGCTGTGACTATCACTAAGCTCTGCATTATGTCAACTTTTTTGGGGGGGTAAAACCTTTTACTAGCATCTATTGTACATGACTAAATGGTGCATGACTTTTATTTTTCTTAATTATTTTCTTATTTCTTTTTCTGATCTCATGAGATAGATGCTATAAAAAATTAACTGTATATTCACTATAATGACAATAAAGATATTCTTATCTGGTATACAAACAGACAGCACTCGTTATTCCCAAGGGACGTGTCCTCTCACCACTGCTCTTCTCCCTTTATCCTGATGACTGAACTCCCAAGGACATCCAAGCTGTTAAACTCCCGAAGGCACTACAGTCATTGGACTTATAAAATATGGCAGTGAGTCTGCATAACGCCATGAGGTGGAGAAGCTGGTGCTATAGCAACTGTGAGATGAACACTGTCTATGAAGATGACTGGACTTTAGGAGACACACCTTCTTTTCCAGGTTTCTAGAGACTATCATTTCCAAAGACCTGAAGTGGGAGGCCAACATAAATGCCATCATGAAAAAAGCCAAGCAGAGGATGTTCTCTCTATAGCAACTGAAGAATTATGATATGCCACACGAGCTGAACACGTCATGGGATCCATCCTGTGTACATATGTCACTGTCTGGTTTGGAGCAGCCGCTAAAGAGGATAAGAGCAGACTGCAGAAAACAGTGTCACTGCCTTGTTCACTGTCCATGACTTGCACTTCACAAGAACCAGGAAAGGGTCAAAATTTCATTACAGATTCCTCATATCCTGGACACAACCTTTTTCAACTCCTCCCTTCTGGCAGGCGCTTCAAAACCATGTACACCAGAACCGCCTGCCACAGGAGCAGTTAATTTCCTTATGCACTAATCACTTTCCATAATCACCTGCTATCAGCAAAAAACACCAACATGCTATTTACAAACTTGTCATCACCCCATACTTCAAACTACGAACAGTTACACTCATCACCTCGTTTCCAATGGGACATGCTTTGATGTTTGCACTACAGATATATCTTATATTGTATGTTTACCATATGTTTTTTGATTAGTGATTTATATTCTACATTGTAGAACAATGCTGGATTTTTCAAAACTATAACATAACATATTTAATTAGGTAGGTAAATAACAGAAACAGGTAGTTGTTATTTTAAGACAAGAAGGTCAGCTGTTCTGGAAGAGTTGTTGCAAGAACAGTATTGTGAACGTGAAGTGCATTTGCAAAACCCATCAAGCACCATGATGAAACTGGCTCTCATGAAGACCATCCCAGGAAAGTAAGACCAAAACTTACCTCTGCTGCAGAGGAGAAGTTCATTTAGAGTCACCAGACTCAAAAATTTATTTAATTAATTTTGAACCATTCTTCCTCACAGAAATGCCTTAGTTCAGCGATACTCTTTGGATGTCTGCTGTAAACAGCCATCTTGAGATTGTTCCACAGCATCTCTATGGGGCTATGGTCTGGGTTCTGACTGGCCCACTCTTTAAGGTTGATTTTGTGTCGCTGAAGCCATTCTGTAGTAGATTTACTTCGGTGTTTAGGGTCGTTGTTCTGCTGCATCACCCAGTTTCTTCTGAGGTTTAGCTTACAGACAGCCACCCTGACATTATCCTATAGGATGCATTGATAAACTTGGGAGTTCATTTCCTTCTTTACAATGGCAAACTTTCCATGTCCAGAGGCAGCAAAGCAGCTCCAAATCAAAGTTCTCATACATGAGAACGTATTGGAATGATGTTTTCATGTTGGTATGCGTTCTATTTTTATGCCATAAAATTGTTCGTTTCAAACAATTCTATGTTCATTTCATCTTTTGACCAGACATTTTCCCAGAAGTGTTGTGGAGTGTCAAGGTGGTCTGAGGCAAACTTTAGATGTTTTTTTGGAGAGCAATGGCTTCATCTGCGGTGTCCTGCCATAGATACCATTCCTGTTCAATGTTTTGCATTTGGATGTAATGTATATATAATATATAATAAATTATCAGATATAATATAATGAACCAGTGCCAACGAATTCTTCAAGACTATTCCTCTAGGGTTCTTTTGTACTTTTGTGAGTTGTGCCTTTGGAGTAATCATGGCTGAGTGGTCACATCAACACAGAGGAGCCACAGTACTAAAAAATGTCCATTTATGGAGAGTTTGTCAAACTGTGGACTGATAGATATCTGATTTTTTATTTTTTTTTAGATTACTCTGTAATGTTTCCAGCTACATGCAAATGAAAAACACTTCATCGTAGGTCTTTTGAGATCTTATTTTTGTGAAGCATGTGAATAACACACTGACACTTAGTGTTTTTATTAGTCGAGTTCTCATTTCATTGATTTAACAAGTTTGCTAACACCTTATTCCAGTTGGTGTTTGGTGACATTTGGCAGACGCCCTAATCCAGAGCGACTTACATTTTTATCTCATTATACATCTGAGCAGTTGAGGGTTAAGGGCCTTGCTCAAGTGCCCAACAGTGACAACTTGGTGGTTGTGGGATTTGACCCTGGGACCTTCTGAACCCGTACCCCAATGCCTTAACCCACATGACTCAGATGTTCAAACATCACTTTGTACTGTATGTTTGTTGGCCATGTTCAATAGTAATCATAACTGTTTGTGTTTTATCTGCTTAGAAATATTGCTTTTGTTTATATTTGTGACTTTGTTGAAAATCAGATTACATTTCATTACCAATTTATGCAGAAATCCAGCAAAATGCAAATAGTCAACTTGTTTTTCTTGCTGCTGTATATATGCTATGTATTGTTATCTTATTTAAACTGTATTGTGTATTTCCTAAAAAAAATTTGTTAATATATTCCGTGTTATTTATGTCTTTACTTCTTGAGAGTCACCAGGTATCTAAACCAAATTCCTTGTGTGTCTTAATACATATTTCTCTATAAGGCTGTTTGCAAAGCTTGAAATCAGTGAATGATCCCTGCTGTCTATTTTATATTCATTCCAGCTCAGCTCTCTAGGTCCTTTTGAAATAACTTGAATATGAACACTAATTGAAATGTAAATTAAGAACACGTATGTTAATAAGCACAATAGTCTGAACATATCCACATTCATGATTGTTCATAGATACTTAAGGCAAGTAAGTAAGGTTTAACTGATGTGTGAGGTAGTTATTTGAAAACCCCACTCCTGAAAAAGAGCCTGCAATACAGGGTCCTCTTGCCTTGACCTCTGAAAATACCTCAAATACCTACTGTTGCCAACTTCTTCCAACTCACTATTTTGGGAAAAAGGGGGCAGGTGAGGTGTACGTCACCAAAGATGTACAAGTAAGAACGAGCAAAGATTTTTTTTATTCAAGGATGCATTCACAACATCAAGTAGGGGTGGGTGAGCAATTTGAATGAACTAAAGTAGATTTGGGTGGGGGTCAAGGATGTAGCACTTTTTGTTTTTCAAAGGGCCATTAGCATTCAGTTGTTATGCTAAAACTGCCCACAGGCTAAAAACCTCCTGCCCGACCTCTAAAATACCCGGTGCTTCCATTTTCTCCCTTCATTTATAGTTTACAGGATTTGGGATCAGTTCCTATTAAAGATATTCTCCTATATGAATTACATTAAAACACTGATGAAACAATCAGTCTTGGATCATATTAGTCCTAGAAAAGGCAAATATACTGTATGCAAGCCTACCATAAGAGGACACGCTTGTTTTTTAAAAGCAACATGCACATTTAATCCTGGGGACAAATACACTGTTGTCCACATGGAATACTATGTCCACATTGCTGTTGTCCAACTTAGAAGTAGAATGAGTAAGTCAGAGTGGACAGGTCACTTCAGAAGTGACGTTAAAATTTCATGAGAAAGTTGCTGAAAGACGCATATCCTATTTCCTGATGTCGAAATTATATCTAATGGTTACGGTTGGTAAGTTTTCTTCCTTCTTCCAGGAATGGAGAGATGATCAAATAAAGATGCTTTGTTTAATGAAAAGGAAGTGATGATGTATTTTCTACTATTTTACTTGATGTGTTTTTACAGATAATAATAAAACTGAAAATATAGTTCTCGTTAGAAGAAATTACATTTTTATAAGCTATCCACTATAAGCAGAAATGCTCAGTTCTTGGACTAGGGGTCTTGTTTTGAGGAATTTAAAGGAGTATGGTCATTTTAGGGGCATTAAGCAAAATGGGGGAAGAATGTGGGGGTGTCCAGGGTGGGCAAAAAAAGCACATGGCACTCTGTGAACTCGTTAAACAGACAAGAGTTTAAACTGTTTTTTTTTTAAATAGTTAATAGCACTTGACTGGACTTTGCTCAAGTGTTGTGTTTGTGTTGTGTGTGAGGTGGTGGTATGGGGTGCCAACCTGGCCGAACATTTAGGAGACTAAGAGATTAGATTAGTTTGCACTCATTATTTAAAGGAGAGTGAGCGAGAGCGAGATTGAGAGAAGTCCTGGGCACCTGATGATGGCTCCTGATTGGTAGCTTATAGTTTAAAGCTCCGCCCAGGTGACAGGCCAGGGAGTCAGTGAAGGTTAGGCTTTGTGAATGTGTATATAAAGTGTGAGTGTATAGGTAAGTGTGTGTGTGTGTGTGTGTGCCTGCTTGGGTATGAAGACATTTATCTACTGAAAAGAGGAGACAAGCAGACGTCAGCATGCTGTTAGGGTTGTTCATCACCCTACTCCTCATTGAGAGCCATGTACTGGGAGACACAAGCTCCTCTGAGGAAGAACATAATTCAAGCCAGGAACATGATGATGAGCATAAAGAACGTGAGTAAAACATATGCATTCTTTTCTTCTTCTATTGTAGGTTAGTAACTATCAGGCAAATGTGCAGCAAACAGTCAAAAGAAACAAAAAGCACAGAAATGCAGGTTAATGTATAAACATTTATTGAATCTTTTTACGATAAGACTCAAGGCTCCTGTAAAATTTCCTGTGACGTACAGTACATTATGCAATCTGTGTAATAAAAATGCTATATTGAGTATAATGAGGATTTTATTCTTAAATTACTTGTATTGCAAGTCCAGTGATCCGTGGTAAGATTTGGACTTCCGTGAGGGAAAAGTGAATGATTTTTCTTCCATTTGTGTATTTAAGTATGCAACTCCGGGGGGGGGGGGGAAAGCAAGAAATAGTGCATTTATTATTAGTATCAGATATAGATTTATATGCTGGTGGATTTTTATGTCAAATACATTATACTTAAATAGAATCCTCATCTGCATTTTATATCATTTAGTCTATTTCATGTTTTGGTTTTATTGTAAAAGAATTATTGTTTTACCCATGGTATGACAATTCTTTATCAATGTGTCACTCTTACTTCTTAAAGTTGGGTTTGCATCCCGTTGCATTTCAAATTTATGTGGCATTAGATTTTTTTTATGTGTTAGTTCAATGCTTCCTTTAAGTCCTCATTCAGATGAGATCAGTCTTACTACCTCATCGAAGACATTCCTGGTGATGTTAGTTACAGCTTATGGTTTGTTATGGCGAAACTCCTGTGACTACGTGCAAGTGCCGGCGTTCCCCTACCCTCTTAAGGCTAAGAAGTAAGAAATGGAAAACATGTGGGTGAAAGCCATCATGCCCTCTTTCAACCCCTTTGTATCAAGCTGAGAGTAATGTACTGCTTCTCTGGTACTGCGCTGGCTCAGCATACGGTCATCTTTCCACTGGCAAACCTCTACCAATAATTTCTCCCGAACTTTGTGGATGATGTGATATTTCACAAACTCTGACTGTGCATGCACAGACTGTCGTCTTAACTGTGTGTATATTTTTCCATGAAGAAACAGTCGTATTGTAAATGTGCAAAATACCATTAGAGATATATTTATTCCTAAAATGAGTGTAGTTTGGTGTTGTTAGACTGATGGGATGATACACTTGGCACATTTAAATTTACTTCATAGCATCAGTGGTCATACAAATGTAGAGCACAGTGTTTTCTTTTACTCGCAAGTTCCTAAACTAGGAACTTTTCACAGGAAATCGCTGCCACAGCATTTGCTGAATAACCAGCAAACAAATTTCTTTTGTACCTGCCAGGTCTGCTCTGAATAAATCCCTTAAACACCTAAAAACAAGAGCCCACTTGCAGACCCACAGTGGGCATTTTAGCAAACAGACTGAACTGCACAATCAAAAATAGAATCAGTCACACACTCTCACACACACACATACACGTCTTTTAATTTTGCACCCATGCATATGGGCTGGAATCGTTACACCAGAGTGGATTTCATAACGACTCCCACAAATTAATCCGACACTGGCTTGTATAATCCCATAGAAGTTTGAAGCAACAAACATGTAACTTGTTTAAGAGTAGGGTGTAGAAATGCACCATACATCTTGTAATCTTGTATTGTACTGAGGCTAGGATTATACAGAGTGATGATTCACTATCGCTACCCCACTGTGTATTAGTGTCAGAAAAAAGTTTCTAATAAAGAGTATTACTCAGTTTCTCCCTTAGTCATTACTGAGAAACTATATAATGACAGAGCTGGACTTCCTTATTCATTTTTCTTCATTCCTGAAATGGACAGTCACAGCAACTTAATCTAAAAGATCTGGCCAAGCAAATAACTTAAGACAGCGACTTACAGCCTTGCCTTCGCTAATGCACAGTACACACCTAGACAATCAAAACATAAACGAGAAGGTTACTCTGTGAAAATCTCTGCATTATCTTGTTTATTCACACAACACTTGTCGCCTAGCTGCTAGCTTTAAAAATGGGAAATCGATTGCGTGACTTGTGTAGTTAGGTAAACATTGGTGGGATGTGTTCCCTCTAAACACACAAGTCAGGTTTAAAGGTACAATCCCAAAGAGAGACTTGTTTAGCTTGACAGACAAATATACTGTGATCTGAATTAGACAAGTGCCTCAAATCAACCCTATTTGTTGTCCTTACAGTGGCAGGAAAAAGTATGTGAACGATTTGCCATTTTTCTGGATTTCTGTGTAAATTGATCATGAAATGTGGTCTGGTTTTCAACGTCACAAATGTAAACAAAAACAATATTTCTAAACTGTGGCCCCACACCTCCAGGATCGAAGGTTCTGTGTGTGGTTGGTTTCCTCCGATAGTCCAAAGACTAGGCTAACTGGCATTCCAAAATTGCCCGTAGTGTGTGTGTGTGTGCATTCTGTGATGGATTGGCACCCTGTCCAGAGTAAACCCCCACTTTGTGCCTAAAGTCTCCTGCGAAAGGCTCCAGGGCCCTCGCGACCCTGTATAGGATAATCGGTATAGTGAAATGAATAAATGAATGAATGAACACTCATCAAACATACAAAGTGATGGTGAGATCTGCTCAGTGATATTCTTAGGATGTCTTTGGAATGAATGGTCCTTCCACAGCTTCTCTATCAGGTTGAAGTCTGGGTTCTGTCTGGGCTGCTCCAAAAGGTTGATTTCATGTCGCCGAAGCCATTCTGTAGTAGATTTACTTTGATGTTTAGGGTTATTATCCTGCTGCATCACCCAGCTTCTTCTGAGGTTCAGCTTACAGACAGCCACCCCCATTTTATTCTATCAGATGCAACTTGGGAATTAATTTCCCCCTTTACAATGGCAAACTGTCCAGGTCCAGAGGCAGCAAAATAGCTCCAAATCACAATACTACATTGTTGGAATGATGTTTTCTTGTTGGTATGCTGTTCTCTTTTCATGTCATACGATGTACGTACAGTGTGTTCTTCCCAAACAATTCTATCTTCTTCTAATCTTTCCACAAGTCATATTCCCAGTAGTGTTGTGGAGTGTCAAGGTGGTCTGTGATAAACGTCACGTTTTTTTTTTTCCTTTGGAGAGCAATGACTTTATCTGTGTCCTGCAATGGATATCATTCCTGTTCAATGTTTTGCATATGGTTGACTCATGGACCAGCGCCAATAAATTCTTCAAGACGTTAGCTATTCCTCCAGGCTTCTTTTTTTACTTCATTCAACATTCTGTCTTGTGCCGTTAGAGTGATCTTGGCTGTTCGGCCACGTCAACTCAAAGTATCCACAGTACCAAATAATTTCCATTTATGGACAATATGTCGAACTCTGGACTGATGGATATCTAAACTTTTTTAAATTACTCTGTAATCTTTCCAGCTACATGCGAATCAACAACTCTTTATTGTAGGTCTTCTGAGATCTCTTTTATTGTGTGTTCATGTGTTTATATTTGTGACTTTGTTAAAAATCAGGGCCCATGTTCACAAAGCTTCTTAAGCATAAAAGTTGCTCCTAGTGATGAAATTCTAAGGAAATTCTTAGAATTATGACATTTTCTTAGCATTTCCCCTTAAATTTAGGACTAAATCTTAGTAAAGATAAAAATGATTCACGAAACATCTTAGCCCTAAAAACAGCT
>JAQQZT010000009.1:18240566-18254483 GCA_030068275.1 Clarias platycephalus | reverse complement strand
TTAAGAGGCTTAAGAGTTTCTATAGCAGAGGACAAAATGGCGGAAAGAAGAAATATTCTCCAAACACTGAACATAAATCTAAAAGTAAACACTGCTATTCTGTCCAGTTTATTTATTTATTTATTTATTTATTTATTTTACTTCCTTACATCTCTCTTGGATCGTTGGCTACATAACATCCAAAAGTGCAACTTAAACAGACTGTCCTGCAATCATGTAAATTTCGTAAAAAAAAAGCTGAGCCATTTTGCTCCCATCAATCTGAAATAGTAATAAAATCAGTATGATAAATAAATATAAGAATTTAAATATAGTAATTACTGTGTAGAAATTGGTTGCTTCAAAAGTAATCACATTTTCAACATCTAGCTGTTTTAATTAACTTTAAGACATTTAGCCTATATGAGAAACTTTGCATGAAGTAGCCTGAATTCATAATTATAAAATGTCTTCTATTAATTCTTTCATGTGTTCTATTTTCACAAAGAGTGCATTGGAAGACCTTTACAGATTTTTTTTTTTTTAATCAACCAATCACAGTCCTTGAATTGCTGCATCACCCATGACTGGGGTCAACCACACCTCCTCACTAAGATAAAGGTTTTTGTACTTTCCTTACTCAGAGTTGCTCTGAGAAGTTTGCTTAATCACTACTGCAAGGCAACATGTGCACACCCATTCATACACTCACCCACACCTGGAAAAGATCTGTTTCATTTTCCTTGTCCAATTTCTACCCCATGTTGTGGGAGAAGGAAGGAAACCTGAGAATCAGAAGGAAACCAACAAGGCCATGGGAGACGCTGTGATACTCCAAACACACAGTAACCTGAAGTCAGGATGGAACAGGGGACCCTGGAGCTGTGCCCATTGTACACCACTGTGCCACTGCCATTAAGGGTTCTAACCTCGCTATACGTTTCTAACTGGAATTGGATCTCTGAAACAATATAGAAACATTAGTGTCATCCAAAGACAATGTGGAAACAGTGTTGTAGAATACAGTATAATAAAACATTCCCTTAACACAGAAAACCTGAAAAAATTCACATTGAGTTCATCAAGTTAATACCTCACTTATTGTGTGGCCAATATTCCATCTCTGTTACTTATAAATTAATAAAAAATGTAATACCTGGGGTTATTTGAGTTCACGTGACAATATTTGGCATTGTTTCTACATTCACCTTTTCAGTTTTTGGAAAAAGCAAAGCATTTCAAAGAAAAAAAAACTAAACTAAACGAATGAAGCATTACAGGCTAAACACCAAAGAAAACTTTGGCCATGTGACCTATTCTTTTTCTATTCCTCTGGGATTCTTAAGTTGCAAGCTAAAATGCTGATCTTTGTAACTTTATCACGACCCACCATGTAATCTAACAAAAGTGCCTGGAGTCCTGATGGCCATCAGCTAGCTGCCAAAGCTCTTTTAAATGGGCTCCATATAAGGCTCAATCTCAGGAGCATAATGCCTGCATTCAGCCAGCTGGACGGAGGAAGGATTGTGCAAGTGAGCTGGCATGAGAGAACAGTGAAGACTTTTCCTCCAATGCACCTGTTTCTTATACTGGGAGAATGTAAATCTGGGGTTCAACAAGAATATTGTCTGTTAACAATGTCTGACTCACATCATTTATGTCTATTTGTTCTTGCTTGGTTGTAGTATAATGTTATTAGAGTGTTGTTAGAGCCTAGCTCTGCTCTTCTCCCAATTCTATCCTTGGGTCTGTGTGCATAGAGTTTGCATGTTCTCACTGTGCTTGGTGGGTTTCCTCCCGGTACTCTGGTATAGTCTAAAGACATGCAGTTTAGGCTAATTGGCATTCCCAAATTGCCCGTAGACTGTGAACTACGTCGAGTGTCGATGTGGGTAGGAAACACCTGAAAATAGTTGGGAAATGCTTAATACGGTCCTAAACATTAATTTTTCCAGTCCCTGAATTCTGATTGGCTAGGAAAATGCACTTTTCCAAAGGATGCTCAGTGTAAATTAATTTAAAGCTACAGACACTGAAACAATGAGTTTGGAAAAGGTTTAAAACAAAAAGAAACTCAAGCATACCAGAATGCACGATCTGAGGTTTATTTCAGCGGGAAAAGTAACAGATATATTTCTGAGCCTTCTAAAACTTGCAAACTTTTTTCTAGAAAAAATATAATATGTGACCTTTGATACATTTTTGACTCACATTCTTATTTCTTTATAGGTCCATCCCATAGTCATCACTGGGGCTATCATGGTAAGTTAATAATACATCACATTGAACCAAAGTGCTATAATATGCTAATATAATATATCTCACAGAGATTCTTAACCCATTCTCTAAGACCTTTAGCCAGTCCACTATGATTAATGACTGTTAATGATCTGACTCATGCGTGATAGCAACTGAAAAAAATGGGACAATTCATTATCTTGAATGTATCATGAAAGAGCTTCCTGTGGCCTTTCCTTGGTGAAGGCTGTTTACTTATTAATCAACGTTAATCAATCTTTCAAGGCTGATCCTTTCATTGAGTAATCCTCAATTGTATTTCAGTCTGATTGGACTGAAAGCCAAGGTTCATTCATTCTCTTTGTATAGACTCAATGATTTGTTTAAGTTCTCTTAACCACTGGTGGTGATGAGGATCATCTGGATACCTTCTCGCCTATAATCACCCAACAAAATCACACCATATGGTGCTATCTGTGGTGTCTGGCAGCTTGTAACTAACCTGTTCTTCAAAGCTGACAAAAGCCTTTTTCTTTTGCTGTAGATCTTGATGTCATCTGTTAGCTTTGAGTTGATATTGTTAATAGCCTTCACATACATCACTGTTTGATAGTTATTGCTACTCTGTAGCATAGATTTCTTATTGGATCGAGAGGCACCTCTCCATTTCCCCAACAGCCTACTGCCCATGCTTGCTGGAGTACTGTCTAAGCCTATTACAACTTGGTGATAAATCTATAAATCTGACCAGACTCTGAGGTGACCTTGTGATTGAAGCTATATCAATTGATTAGTTATTATTAATCACTTGATTGAGCATCCCATCAACACAAGCTTGCAAAGCATTCCCTATTCCCCTGTACGTTCCATACACTACTATGTAGACCCAATACCAGTGACTAACAGTTCATCTGTCATTGAGAAAAAACAACGTAGGTCCCCTTGACTACTCAGACACTGGTCTGCTGAGCTCTGGACATCATCATGTCGCCTAAAGACGAGCTAGACAGGCAGCCCAATTCATAACATGCCATTCTCTGCGGAGCATCTCCCCCTCATCTGTCTGGCAGCTTCAACAAGTGCCCTTTGTTACTACTTGGGCAAGTATTAAAGGCATGTCCTCCAGGTTCTACGTAAAAGGTTAAGATTTCCAGTGCAGTATAAGCAAATACCGCAGCATTCATGATTTCATGACCTTGCTGAAAGGTTTTAGAAGAGCGTCATCCAAACAAATGGTACCAAGATGATTCTCATGATCCCTGGGTTGCTGGAAACATGTTTGCATACATAACCAGTCATTCGAAATTTAGAGTTACGACTGGCTTTAAAGCAAGTTTCCCCTGAATACTGGTGATAGCAGTGATAACGTGGGACTTTATGACTAATGCATAAAAATCACATGCCAGTAATATACTTTAATTGTGGGACCATTTAGGATCTTGATATTTTAATACAGACTGAAAAGTCTTATTCTGCAAATTGTAAATTATGAAATTTAAACACATCTTACGTTTTTATTAAACGACATTAAGTATTAACACGTGCAAATTAGTTTGCATTAATGATTGAATACATACCTTTGTCACTGTTCACTATTTGTGACCCATGACCCTTCTGACATGTCCTCATGACAAAGTTTTATAATTAACTCAGTGACACCACAAGGGCACTAATCAGCATTTATTTTTTCACACAGATCAGAGATCGTGGATGAGATCTTTTTCCAACTGCAGTGGAACTTCTCAGTCTCCTATTGACATTGTGACACGTGAGGTCATCTACTCTCCCAGCCTGCCTGTTATAAAACTAGAAGGTTATGATTTAACTGGTCAGCCTGAGCTGACACTACAGAACAACGGTCACACTTGTAAGTCACTTAGTTTGATAAGGTCATAATGAATTATTGTATGTTGTTACTAGGGTATCCCCCTATATAATAATAATATATATATAATAATATATATAATATAATAATATATCACTGAGAAATATCACTGTGGCTTTTGTTTTGTCCTTTAGTGCAGCTCCAGTTGCCCAAGACCATGAAAATAGTAAAAGGATTTGACGAGATCTACATGGCAGCCCAGCTGCATTTCCACTGGGGAACCATAGAGGTTCCTGGTTCAGAACACACCATTGATAATGTTCACTTTCCTGCCGAGGTTTGAACTGCCAACAACTTAATGTTTATAATATCCACCCACAGAACATAGATCTACCTACTTATTAATTATTCTCAGTTAAAAGTTAAAAATTAACACAATGGCTGTTTACACTCAATTAAGCTCAGTGTTTACACTCACAGTGTTAACCTTGAGGGTGCATGGTGTGATACAGTACATACACAGCGTCATGCAGCACAGCAACATAATTATCATACTTTCTTATTTTTCTCTCCTTTTAAGCTCCATGTGGTTCATTATAATTCAAAATATAGCAGCATCAGAGAGGCTGCAAGCAAACCCGATGGACTGGCTGTGTTCGGTGCCTTCATTAGGGTAAGAATAAAAAATTTGAAGAGAAACCGTTCTTCATTCATCCGCTTGGAGAAACATGAGTGCTTCCTGAAATGGTGCTACTTGTTAGGAATAGAAACCTGCAGCATTTACCATTCACCTGATTTGACTGACATTTCTATCCAAAGCAACTTACAATTAAGGCAAGATACAACTGTGCAGTTGAGGGTTAAGTGATAGTAGCAGCTTGTAAAAGTGGCAGCGTTTGGTCAGTGCTGGGATTTGAACTCATGACCTTTTGACCTTCTGGTCAGGAGCCATATGTCCCTGAGCTACCTCATAAGGGTTCCCCCAGAATAACGCACCTAAAACCAATGCAAAGCTACTATATTTGATCTTTTCCTTTCTAAAATCTATTTTAAAACACATACTATTCAAAGATTTAGTGTTGTACCAATTTTTTCTTTAAAAAAGGGACAGAAAAAATATTCCAAAACAAAATCTTGTCCATAAACAAGTCCATTGGTGACATTGCTGGTAGGATTCTCGCCTGAGGGCTTTGTTTGATTCCCAGCCACTGGATGCAGTGCCGGTCCCATGCTGGAATAAAATTGGAGGGTTGTGTAAGGAACAGCATCCTGTGTAAAAACCTGTGCCAAGTTGTATGTGGATTGGATGGTCTGCTGTGGAGCCCCCTTGAAGGTGGACGTCGAAATACACCATTTTTTAACAGTAACCTTCCTAAGCAACATGCCAGATTAGGACATTCTGTAGACAGAACAATGGCTTAAGTAGGGCAGTTCTACTGGTTTAAATCCTAGTGCATTAATACAGAATTAAGTGATGATGATGCAGGAACAAATGTGCATTTATATAAGGATTTAATAACAGATTAAATTTTTTGGTTTTTAGAACTAAAACATGAAATTATGCGATATAAATATTATGCAATATTTTCATTACACTTTCCCTTACAGATCGGTCTGCATGAGAATGAAAATTATGAAAATATCCTGTCGGTGATTAAAGATGTTAGCGCTGAAGGTAAATATACTTCCCACAGGCGTATGCTACAATATGAATACAGCCAGGTTCATAAGTATTTGGACAGCACCGCACTTCTGTGCTTTTGCCTCTATGTACTGCCACAATGGATTAGAAATGGAGGAACCAATATGTGATTGAAGCGTAGGCTTTCAGCTTAACAGAAATGTTGCATTGAATATTTAGGTAATACAGGTATTCTTGAAGTCCTCCCATTTTCACAGGTTCAATAGTAATTGGATTATAGAGGTGAAAGGTTGATAGAGTTGATTCCAACTGTGCAAATGTTCAATGTCTTAATATGTGGTCCAAAGGGGCTCAAGTGAAGAAGGGTAAAAAAAAAAAAAAGCAAAACAAGACCTATCAGACAGACAGCAGCAACTCTAGGACAAATCAACAAACTGGGACATTCTTTAAAAGAGGGGACGCACTGATAATTTCCAGGTCATCACCAAATTACCTGGAAGGCCACAGAACAAAAAACTAAAGCGGATAATTACAGAAATTTTTCCTTGGTGACAAAAATGCTTCAAAACAATTAGCCAATTCAAGAACAAGCCAGGTTAAGAAAAAACAAACAAACAAGCAAATAAATAGTTCTGATCTAAGATTAACTTGCAACAGCATGGTTTGAAGAATATGGATAAGAAAAGGAAGGGCTCATGCTCCAAACCATACTACATCATCTGTCACACATGCTGTAGGCAGTGTTATGGCATGGGTGTGTATAGCTGCCAGTGGAACTGGGTCACTGGTGTTTATTGATAATGTGGATGCTGATAAAAGTAGGAGGAAGAATTCTGAACTTGTATAGAGCTGTACTTTCTGCTCAGATTCAGTCAACCGCTGTAAGGGCAGTGCTTAAAAGTCAGTACAAATGACACAAAATGTACAGGGAAAGCAACTCAAAAGCAAAAAAAAGCACTTTAAGGTCAGAGACAGTCCATGGGATCCAGTCATTGACTACAAAGGTTTTGCATCCAAGTATTAAAAATAACCCTTATATTTATGATGCATTAGTGATTCTGAGCCTGTGAAAATGGATGTAATATTTTTATTAAGCCCTTAAATTAAAGCTGGAAGTCTACATGTACAACAAGTACCTCTTGTTGGATTCATTTCAAAGCCACTATGGGTTTCAAAAGTACAAAAATAAAACACTGTCCCAATACTAATGGACTGTATATTTTATATTCTAACATTTGTCACCTTTGGTTTGAATATCAGGGGAAGTTTAATGTGACTTTTTTGTTGTCTTTACAGAATCGAACACCAAGATACCCAGTTTTAATGTCCGTCACCTTCTGCCAAACAGCCTGGAGAGGTTTTACAGATACACTGGGTCTCTCACAACTCCGCCATGCTTCCAGTCTGTAAACTGGACCATCTTCAATGACACAGTCACAGTCTCAAGGAAACAGGTCAGGTCTATCACCTTTACAAAATCTTAAAAGAGGTGCTAATGCACTGGTTGGTACCCTGAGAGTATTAAGTTTGTGTGAAAACAACTGGAGTACACTGTAGAAGGTTACAGTATCAGGCTCTGTTTATAGTATTGTGTGTCAAGGGTAATGCCTGATGAGCGCCACATAAATAGCTTCTTTTTTCATGTTATTATTATTATTTTTTTTAAACAGCTGGCTGCTCTGGAGAAGTCACTGAAAGCAGGACACAATCAAAGCTTAGCAGAAAACTTCAGAACGCCACAAAATCTTCATGGAAGACATGTCCTTGCCTCTTTCCGTACTACTTATTCTACACGTGGTGAGTGCATCATTATGATCATTAGCTGTTTACAACAATATGTACAGGCAAATTATAGCATCTGTTTTAGATGTGGACTTAAGAATGTCTTTTCGCCTGTCCCAAAGCAGGTGCATCACCTGGGACAGACACTTCCTCGAGAACTGGAGTAAATAATATACAGGGTAAGATTCCTAGTTGTTATTATTTTGTAATTAAAAGACTCTTAGTAGACAGTGTGGTCTTGTCTCATTGGATTTGGTCTGTGTATGTTATGCAACCTAAAACAGAATCTAACAGCAGAACTGTAAAACTCATAATCTGGTTAGTGGTCGCAAATAGATGTAAAATGAAGGACAGAGGGCTTCTGAAGACACATTCCATAGCTCCCATACAGTGGAATGTGGTGCTACCTCTATGTCTAGGGCAGTGTCCAATTTTCTTCAAAGTGCAATAGACTAGATCATATAAAAATACCAGAGGTATTTACAGTCACAAGAATATTATTCTAATGCTTCATAGTAGTGACTATATATACCTATATGCATATATACATAAATGTATAGAGCTCAGGATTGTGCAATATACAGTGACATCTCTTTCTTTTCAGCACAACCTAAGCAATGTGATGAACTGATTTTGATTTCATTTTAATCAACTATACAAACATGACTGAGTAAAGATTTTTTTTTAATGGATCACAGAGGCAAAGAAATAGCATAGATACACATGATCGTGTGATATATGGTTTATTTTCGGTTGCTTCTATGACCAAAAAATAATAATAATCATAATAATATGCTAATTTGGAGTGTCTGCGCATATTTCAGTAGTGGAAAAAAATTAACACGTTACAGAATTAATGATTATTTGTGCTGCTTGGGTTTTAAGGTTTTTCCATGCTTATTGGCCCGAAGAATACAATTTATTAACTTAATTAAAGACCCATAATAAGTTCCTTCTGACAGGAATCATTTCGTTTCTGCGCCCTGTCATCCACAGAGTATGTCTTTTCAATGCCTGTTATTTGCTTCATAATGTCTCATTATATTAAACTCCTTAAGAACTACAACAGTGTCTAGACATACAAGGCATACATTCATTTGAGGGTCTGGGCAGGAAAAAAAAGGTCTTGCAGTTAAGATAAGTCTGCTAACAGTGTCAGGTAAAAGGAAAAAATTTAAACGTTAGTCAGCAGGTCATCTAACGTATAGTTCAGTGAACACGAGCCTGCGAGCCATATTTGGCCCTGGCTCTTATTTATGTTTACCCAGTTTGGATGAAACCCCATTCAATTCAAGAAATGAATAAGATAACTATAAATGATAAATAAACCTTATCGTAAAATCAACTACATAAATAATTCACTTTGCCCATTGCTAGTCGTACAATTTTCAGGTAATAATTAATAAGCACCGTAGTGCTGAGCTGATGCTGAATTACATGAGTGTGCGCTGAGCTGAAACTCACATACATCTCTGCAAATGCGTAGCTGAGAGGGTTGAAATACAGTAGATTGTGTGTTAGATTATGAGCATCAGGATTATGTTTCTTTTCAGTCCTGTCGAAGATAAATCACCTCTCGTGCTATCAGATTGTACAGTAATGTGTGGAACATTTTCAGAGCTGCCTCAATGTTCCAAAAATGAGGTTTAAGACAAAAAAAGCAAGAAAGAAATTTTATACAGTTTATAAAATGAAATATTTTCTGTTCTTTCTTTATAGACGGACTTTCAAGAGGTATGTCATCCCAATAATAACATTCTTAAGATCTTTTTAATGAAATACATGTTTGTTTTTTTATATCTGTATAATGATCAAAATAGGAAAACATTTCTGAAGGACTGCTTTCTGATCTGCAGGTGACATCTTGGCCATTGCCTTCGGAGCCTTGTTTGCTCTGACTCTGCTTTCTTTCTGCATTTACGCTTATCGACAACGGCAAAAACACTCAAAGTGAGTAACACTTAACAATTCCTGAGAACCGACCTGAGTGGGTTTATGTAGGAAACCTGGATGACCTTTATTTCTCATTTTCTCTCACCATTTGAACTTTGAACAGAATTCCATGATGAACCAACACTGTAACACTTAAATGACACTTTCTGACACAGATCACAGCTGAACCTTTAAAAAAAAATATATATAACACTTTTCTTCGCCCCACAGGTTTAACCCTGACTCCAGACAAAATGTTATCTATAAACCAGCGACCAAAGAAGACGTGTAGACCTGCGACGTGTGATCTGATGTCAAACATAGGTCATATTTACACTGGAAAACATTTCTGGAGTTGATGTAAAGACACTGGTGAATGTACTGTAAATAGAAAAACAGTATTTTAACCTCTTAAACTCCTAGACGAACGTAGACTTACGTCCCTCACTCCTGCAACTACAATTTTTATTGTAGTTACGTACCAAAAAACATGAGGAATGAGAATTAAGTTTGATCATTAAGGGGTTAAAAAATGGACATATCTTGACTTGTGTGAGCTTTTTATTGGAAAAAGTCTGTATATAAACATGTTTTACTGTTATATGGTGGAATGTCACAATCTTATCCACTATTGTCTTATTTATGACCTTTTTCTACATCATTTGTCATGTTTAAATTAAGCATTGAATTATATGATATCAAACTGTCCATAGTAATAATTGTTAATGCTGCACACAAAAGCAACTTCTTTATGAATGAATAGCAATATTTTGTGTAAATCGACCCACACAAATAAAATGTCTTGGAAAAAAAAAAAACTTGAAGTGAATGCATAATGCAAGACGGATCTGTTACAGATAAGACCAGGCCATTAAATAGCTTAAAGGTGTACGGTATATGAACCTAGCCAGTGAGGTGTTTCCCACAGTTAAAAGGGACGGCAGAGAGTGGGATCAATAAACAAACTGTTTAACTAAACACGGCGACGGGTATTATCACTACACAAAGTAGTGATAATATAATCACTGTAATGTGGTGGCCCTTTGTGAGTCATTTGCTCCGTTTACAGCGACAACGTCGGCTCAGCTGCAGTCTGATAACACACACAGAGTTCGGACAAAGTTCATTCTCCTGTTCGAACCAATCTCGCAATTTGTCATCTAGAAGTAAATTTAATCCCCAAGCAGGAATCGTATGCTGCTGATTTGCCACCTCATGATACTGCATAGCAAATACACTAACACAAGACAGCAATGAGTATGGGGACAGTGTTGTTTAGTCCATCTGTCTTGTATCTTTTTTTATTTGATGCCTTTGGTGAAGGGATACCATAAAACTGCTTTTAAATGTACAAATGAATTAGCTTTCTATTTCCAGAACGAATATGTTTAGTCTTACGGAACTGATTTGTGCGTTATGTTACAAACAGCTGACGCAGTGTGTCCATCAATCCTATAGGTGATGACCTTCCGAGGGTGTTTTTTGACCCTTTACACACTGGCAGTTCTATAGAGCGATCAAGACTGTTGTAGTTTGTAGTGACTGTAGACAAGACCGGTGGAATTTTTTATTTTTTTATAACGCAAGTGCACTTTCCAGATTGCACATCTAACAGTAGTCAGGTGACCAAAGTGTGATCAGATCAATGCACAAAGCAAGCAAACATAAAACGGATCAAATTTTAACTTTGTCCTTTGTTAATGACTGTTTTATGATATGCAGATTAAATTAATCTGAGTGCTTCGTACAGGAAATGGTGTTAAACCTCCTTTGAACGAAACCTTATTTTACCATCAACTGTCTGAATATTCAGTCCTTTAAACTCTGACACACAAACTCACCTAGCCAGCATGTTAAAACCTAACAGGTATGTCTGTTTATCTTAGTTCACACATTCATTTTTTGAAATACATTTGTAAAAGTTAACATTGGTATTAACTCATAGTATTTGAAGGCAACTGGTACAACCCAAGAACTGTTTGATTTGGCTAGATTTCACAAACGTATGACCTGGGGCAGGCGCATGCGTCAAAGAAACACACCTCAGAGGCAAATATTTACAGCCAAAGCGAAAGACTGACCCCTTTTGTGAGGGTTAATCTACCTTTCAGGTTGGCACGAAGCATATTAACCACCTAGTGATCTATAATCATCAGGTGATAAATCTACAGCCATATATTCTCTTGAAAGGGTGAGTCAAAATGATGGAGGTATACCATTTGATCATTAAAATGCCTTTTCATAATTTATGTTGTCAAAACTATATGTTCTGAAAAAAATAAAACAAAAGTATCGGAAAATATTCTGGCAAAGATGGAAATTTAAGAGCAGCATCCTGACTATCTAACAAAAAGCAACTATCTATATATCCATCTTACTTTATACTTTTTATGATGGACTTCCAGAAAAAAAGGAACTACATTTACTGGGTAGTTCAGTTCAGCTTATGAGGTTAAGTTAAAAATTATCTGTACTCCAATCATATAAAAACTTGTTGGCTGCCCCGTAGTCTTATCAGCGTTTTCAATTCAAGGCTACCGTCTCCCCAGTCACTGCTGTGCAGGTGTGAACGTGTTACATCAGTTCATAACTGCAGTGCGGGCAAAAATGGTGCCGAAACAATTCGCGGAAGAGCGTAAACAGAAGCATTCAGATATCTGAATGATACTCTAAGGAATGTGAAAGTTCCTTAAAGAGAATCATTACTGGTGACGAGAAACTAATCCATAACTAGGAGCCTGAAAGTAAACGACGGAGTATAAAATGGAAAAATCCTCAATTGCCGACCAAGAAAAAGTTAAATAAGTCAACCTTTATATGGAGAATTGATACTTACAGTTTTCTGGGATTCTCAAGGAAAAACTGTAACATTATGTAACTGAAACATTTATCAAGAAAAAGGTTCAACAATCAACATTGCTCGTTACAGTGAGATGCTTATTGAAGATCTGAAGCCTAAACTTTGGATTAAACATAGAGGACTGCTAACCAAGGGCGTTGAGACCTTGCTTGATAATGCATGTCTGCACACTTCTGTCCACACTGTCAACACACCGCAAAACCATGAAGGTTTTGCAGAGTGTTGACAGTGTGGGAAAAAGTGTGTCAAATCCTCCCTATAGTCCTGATCTTGCTCCATCACTTTCACCTTTTTGGTCCTTGTAGGGCTGCCTCGTCCCCTCGCAGCCCTACGAGGATGAAGATTCATTTTGAATGAAGTGAAGACAGCAATGCATTTCTTGACAGATGGTCAAATTGTATTAGGCCAGAGGTAACAGTAGATTAATGTTTTGTCCCTTTCCGTGGAAAATGCCCTTTGCGGCAGTACAAGCCTAGTAAGCCAGGGAAATACGGCATAAAAATTTGGGCAGCCTGTGATGCAAAAACCAGCTATGCATGGAATCTGCTGATTTACACAGGCAAACATGCAAGTGGCATTCCTGAGAAAAATCAAGGAAAACGTGTCGTCCCCGATATGACTACTGGACTGCGGGGTCACAATATCACATGTGGACAAGAACTTCTCAGGTGGAAACTTACCATGGTGGGCACAGCTGCCTGCCGAAATTTAGCAGCGCTCCACTTTCTTCAAAATTTGCTTTTACAGACACCACCACGGTTGTTTCATATTGTCCAAAAAAACACAGAAGTGTGATAGTTATGTCCACTTTTCACAAAGACGCAGCTGTGTCAACAGCGACAAAAAGTCCATAATTATCTTGGACTATAATAAAAACAAAGGTGGAGTGGACAACCTGGACAAGCTGACTGCCACTTACACTTGCCACAGAATGACCAGGAGATGGCCAATGGTTGTGTTTTATAACATTCTAGATGTGTCTGCATACAGTGCATTTGTGTTGTGGAACCACATTCACCTAGGGTGGAACTCAACCAGAAAAAATAAGCGGAGAATGTTTCTTGTGGAGTTAGGAAGTTCCCTTGTCAAGGCACACATTGACCGATTGGAACGGGTGCCCCGGGACCCAGCCGCTGCAGCCTTGGCCAGACAGCTGCAGAGCTCACGTAGCACTCCTTCCACACCATCAGCAACACAAAGAGCATCAGTGCCAACATCCTCTTCGCCCAGCACTGTCTCAACATCAACCTACACAGCCACAGACAGCCCCAATGGGGCCACCTGATTCTAAAAGAAAGGTGTGTCAGGTCTGCCCTAGCAATAAAGAGAGAAAAGACGCTTTGCACACCAAGACGTTTTTTGGAACTAGTGCCTCATTTCTATTGGTTTGATTTGCTTGATTGTTCGTTGCTTGACCTTGCAAATCCACATTTTGAGATTTATTTGTTTCGCTTTCCATTTATATTAAAGTTTTTTTTTTTTTTAAGTTTATTTTTTTTTCTTTGAAATGAATATATCTGGGTCGAATTTGACTTGTAAGACCATATATATGTTACTATAGTAATTAATATTATAAGAAAAAATATACACTACCGTTCAAAAGTTTTAGAACACTTGCAAATGTCTTTGTTTTTGTTTAGTGATTTATTTTCTACATTC